>PVJX010002016.1:77037-141396 GCA_004027295.1 Dolichotis patagonum
AATCATCAGTTGGAATGGTGTTATCCTGTTTTGTTTGACTATATCATACGTGATGATATGAACAGCTGTTTTGAAGAAAACATTATGACAGCTATTGCTGATTTAATATTATCCTTCTTAGAAGTCCTACCATGCTTTTTTTTGTTCTATTACCATTGGTTCTGTCTACCACATTGTGTCTCATTGGAATTTGAATATGCGTGATAGTTCAAACAAATTTTTTTTCTTTTTTATCAAAAATGAGATAATACCCATTGATCATTTTCTGTTATTCGGTTCAGGTTGTGTTTCTTACATGTGTTGAATTGTTAATCCCTTTTCAGGTATGTAGTTTGCAACTGTGTTTCTCATTCTGTAGTTATCTCTTATTCTTCTGATTGTTTCCCTTTTATTTCAATGTAATCTCATTTGTCCACTTTTACTTTGTTACTTACGCTTTTGGAGTCATATAAAAAGGACTATTACCTAGACTAATGTCATGGAGCTTTTCTCTTGTGTTTTCTTCTGGTGGTTTTAGTTTTGGCTCTTACCTATAAATCTTTAAAACACTTTGAGTTAATGTTTGCATGTGGTGTGAGGTGTCTAATTTCATTCTTCATGTGAATATCATCTTTCCAGTATCATTTATTAAGACCTTGCTTGCTCCATTGTGCTTTTGGCATCTTTGTCCAAATTAGCTGTAAATTTATGGATTTATTTTTGGACTCTGTTCCATTTTTCTGTGTCTATTTTTATGCCAGTACCATACTCTTCTTGTCGCTATAGCTTTGTAGTATATTTTCAGGTTATATAGTGTGATGCTCTCAACTTTGTCCTTTTTGCTCAAGAGTGCTGTGACCATTTCGAGTCTGTTGATTTCATGTGAACTTTAGGGTTGTTTTCTTTAATTTGAAGAATGGCATTAGAATTTCCATAGAAATTGCATTGAATCTGGATATTGCATTGGGTAGTATAAACACTTTACCAGTATCTTCTAATCCATAACACAGAAAATGGGATCTCTTTCCATGTATTTGTATCTATGGATTGCTTTGGAGAGTATGAACATATTTAACAATATTAATTCTTCTAGAAACACACGCTATGGGATAGCTTTCCATTTATTTGTGTTGTCTTTAATTTCACTCATCAGTTTCACTGTGTAGTTCAGGCTGGTTTTGTTTTTGTTTTTGTTTTTTGAGACAGGGTCTCACTACATAGTTTAGGCTGGCGTTGAACCCAGTACGTAGCCCAAGCTGGCCTCAAACTCCCAGCAAGTCTTTTGCGTCAGCCTCTGGAGTGCTAGGGTTATAGGCATGAACCACCTTGCCCAGTTCATCAATATTTTATAGGTTTCAGTGTAGAGATACGTTACTTTCATAGTTAAATTTTATCTTTCCCTCATCTTCTTCTTCTTCCTCATGTTCTTCCCTCCCGCCACTGGGTGTTGAACCCAAGATCTTTGTACTAAGATTTATTCTTAAATGGATTTTTAAGTGATTTGAAGTAGAAGTTCAAGTTATTTTCTTGGTTTCTTTTCAGATTACCATTAGTCTATTAAAATTGCTTATTTTAGGGCCAGGGATTTAGCTCAGTGGTGCAAGTGCCTGCCTGGCAAGTGTAAGGTCATAAGTTCGATCCCCAGTACCGAAAAAAAAAATTAATAAAATTACTTATGTTTATATGTTGATTTTTGTAGCCTACATCTTTACCGAGTTTATTCTAATGAGTTTCTTATGTTGAGACTTTGGGGCTCTGAAGACTTGATAAGAGGAAATAATCTAATGAAGCAGACCAGGTTCTCATTTTCTCTTTTTGAGATTCAGTGAATTGTAAGATACTACACTCGCATGGCACCTGTCCTCGGACTTTTCTTTGTTTTGGTTGGTTGGATTTCCTGCTCTGCTGTAGTGATTCTGAGGGAAGAGGCTGGACGTTTCCCCATGTGAGAGGAGGCAGGCCTTGCGGCAACAGTGCACTACAGGTATAGAAGTTATATAACAAGCTGGCCGTTATGTAAATTATATTTCATTCTGTGACTCTGAAAAGTTTTGCTCACAACAACCTCAAAGCCCACGTTCAGATGTAGAGTCTGAGCTCCGGAGAGCTCCCCTGGACTTGATCGTGATGGCTCAGAAAGAAATCAGTGCGCAGGTCACTGCACATCTCTCGCCCGTGCCCGTGCTGCCTGTGCCTCCAGGTCCTTCCTCTCTGCGCGTGGGTGGTTACTCCGTGTCCCAGGACTGCTCCTCTAGCAATGTGGTCTGTCTTACGGTAGAAGAACCAGGAAGCAGCCTGTAAGAGCTATGGAAATCAAGCCATTTGGGCAGGGAGTTTGAGGGTGCCTGATACCCAGCGTATGGCCAAGACGGGCCCACTGTGACGGGTCAGGTAGGTGCCTGGATTAGTGCAGAGGGGCATGGTCAGAACAAAGTCCAGGCCAGAGACAACCCTTGACTAGAGATGAGTGTGACCCTGGGACTGGAGGCAAAGGGTGATCATAGTGGAAGCTGTAGTTTTCAGGTAAAAATCATGCAGGCTGAGACATAAAGTACTATAAAATGATAAGGAGTTAAGTGTAGTGGCCTCACAGTGAGATAGCATGGTTCTAAAAAAATGATGTCCTATGTTTTTAAGTGTACTTTGCTCTTCTTGAGCTAAGAAAGGTCTATCGTAAACATAGTACAAATCAAGGAAACCATTTTGAAATAATCTAGTTTGGAAGAAACAAAGTAAAGCAAATAAACTCAAGAAGCTAGTGGGCTCGTACGATGACTAAAGTAAGTACCCTCATGAACTTATCCACGACAGCAGCGATCACTAGTGAATGCTGAAGGGCAGGTAACTTGGGAATAAGTCCTCTGGCATTTAGGTTACGATGTTTGCCAGTCTGGCCTTGGGTGTGAATCCACACTTCTTACGTGCCTATCCTTTTGGACTCACAGTCCAAACCTGAATGCCAAATCTTTGCTGACTACACTACCTGGAGAGATTGTCTTAGGTCCAGGAGTCCAGGGGGGTCACAGCACAGCCTGTAGCACCCTGAAATCGGAAGCGTGGCAGTCTACATAATCGTAATGTTTCTACGTCTTGTTTGCCTGTCCTCAAATTGCCACCTATTTTTTTCCCCATTCTCTACTTGATTTCTTAAAAAAGTAATCTACAGGAAATACCTCCACTCCTATTTATTCTTTCTTTTTCTACAGTACTACTGCTACATTTATAGCTCTAGGAGAATCGTTCTCAAAAGTCCACTGTCTGCAAACACATCAAATGAGCCTTTTTTCCCTTATTGTTTTCTTATAGATTACCCTGTCCTTGGATATGTGTGTTCCCTTTCTTCCTGCTCAGGCCTTTGCAATGCACTGTACCGGTTCCCCCGCCCGCCGCTCATTTTACATTGCGGTGGCCGCTTCCCCTTCCGTCTCCCTCGTCATCTACCTCATTCCTTGCCCAAAAGTGATGACCTCCCTTAGCCATGTAGCGTCTACACACACTCAGGGGTCACACGATCTGTCTCAAGTTCTAAACTGTTTCTAAGCTCGATCCTCGATGCGCTGCCTTGCGTTTGGTTGCCTTGGCTTGGACCTCTCCCAGGTGCCTGACGGGGCCCAGCGTGGAAGCCTCCGGGGGCCACGTGCAAGCTGTCCTCCAGTTTACAAAGGAAAGCTGAAGGGTCACACAAGCTCAGTGAGCAAATCGGAGCTTCACAGAATTAAGCTGCCTGTCTTGCTGAGAAGTGGGAACACTGAGGATGAAGCCAGGCCGGTCCGATCTCCTTTGCCTGTCCCCCTGGAGGTGGACGCAGTGATGAGCACCTTCTTCCCCAGCGGACAGGGAAGGGTACGCGGACAGGTGCCCGCGCCCGGCACTGTCAAGGCCCCGTGCTCCTAAGCCTTCTAGGATTCAGATGAAAACCAGATTGCTCAGTGCCTGCGAGGAACCTGGTGAGAGACCACTCCTGGCAGGGTCAGGCCTGGTTCTGGTCCCGGTCCCTGCCTCAGTGCACCCCGTGCGAGCCACGTTCCTCTTCTGAGCTTTAAGATCGTTAGAGATTTCTTAGGTTGCTTCTCTCGGGCGCCCTAGGGTGTGGTAGTCTCGCTTTGGAAAGCAGGCAGCCATGTCCTCCACAATTCTTTTCCCTGTAATTTTCCCACAACCCCTGAAACCCGTGCTTAGTGTGAGGTTGGTCCAAGGATGATACATATGGTAGTCTGAACGTTTGCTGGGAATGGGATTCTTTTCCACTGATATACTGTCTGGAAGAGATGACCATAAAACAGTGACCACAATATTTACGAAATAATTTAATGAAAAAGACGACTTTGGCAACCAATGTGACCCATCACTCAGAGGGGAAATAAAGAGATGTTCACTCGAGGCTCAGTAAATGAAAGCTCAGTGTGTTCGTGTGGAGCCTAAGTTTTTCCTCATTACCGGTAGATGATGTCATCTTTTTCCGTTTTCCTTAGAATCTTTTTGGGTCCAGGAAAAGGAAAGATTAATATTGACTGCAATTTCTATGATGTATTTTTATTTTTAAGGATACATAAAGGAATTTTTCTCATTTTCTCTCCCTCTCCCCTTTTATGCCCTTTTTTTTTTTTAATTTCTTCTTTTTTTTTTTAAATGAAGAATCCCAGGGATCAAACCCAGAGCCTTGTGCATTCCAGCCTTACCCTGTCTTGGTCACTTTCCTCCTCACTGGGGCAAAATACCCAACGCTTCCAATTAAAGGGGGACAGGTTTATTTTGGCTCACAGTTTGAGCCCATAGTTGGCAGTCTAAGACAGAATGGCATAGTGGAAAAGGCTGAGGAGGAGAAAAGCTGCTTCCTCGGCATCTAGGAAGGAAGAATGGGCAGGGAGATAAATCCTTCCGGGTCATGCCCCCTGTGACCCGCCCCTTCCAGCCCCAACCTCCAGGTCGGCTGTAAGCCTTTATATTCTAATCTCCTTCCAAAACCCCGCCTATAGGCTGTTGGGGGACATCTACACATAAACCGAAACCGTAACACCACAGAGCTACACCTCCATCACTTTGAGGTTTATAATTAATTTCTCATCTTTTCCAAGTGAAACTCTGGTCTTAAAAAGAGTGAAGCTAAAGCTTTTCCTTCAAATTATAGAAGAGAAAATTTGGAAATTGCTAGGATATATAAAGAAAACTAAAACTCATCATCACAACACTTTGAGATAACTAATGTACCAATAATAGTATTTTATAATACAGTATTTACACCTTGCATTGCTCTGCCAGAGTGAAGAATTTGAGCATTTGTGCACATAGCCACAAATGTGTGCATCTGTCTTCACAAATGGGGAAAAAAATCAACCAGGTTAAACACGAACAGGGGTTTGGTGCATAGCTTAGTAGTGGAACATTTGCCTAGCGTGCGTAAGGTCGTAAGTTCAGATCCCAACACCACAAAAAATTTTAAAAAAGAAAAAAGGCAAATAAGAGTTGTTCTAAAAACCTCAAGCTTCTATTTTCTGATAGCCTGTGCTTTTCTTCAGTCGCTTCACTAAATATCACCTGTTACAAGAGGTGTTATCCTCTCAGCACACCGAGCATGTTACTTCACCGTCTCATCTCCCCCTGCTTTCTATTATGATGGCAGTGTCCATTCCCCCCCGCCAAATGGTGCATAAATTCCTTGAAGACTTACATGCTTGTTGGCGATTAAGTCATCCAACAGATTTTTAGAGCGCCTCTTGAGCTCATTGCTGAAATCTATAAAAATGCGTAGCCCTTACAGTTCACTAATGTCAATATTCTCTACTAAGATGTCAGACAAACAGGATCCAGCTGGGGCGCAACCCAGCGGAAGCGTGTGTGCTTAGCCTGTTTAACGTCATGGGTGCAATGCTAGGACTCAACCCAGCACTACCGAACAAAACAAAAACCAGTCATTTCTGTGATTGGAGAGATACGGGCTGTTTTGGAAATACAAAAGAAAACACAGATCTGTAAATAGTAGAGTTAGAGAAACACTTAGCAACATTCAACACAGATGATCTTCCTCCCTCAGACACACGGGTCTCGCATGCTGGCTATTGTCACGCTTCTTCCTCCTCTTCTGGGGATCAGATTTGATTGTGAGACTTGAGGTTTGAGTGCTAGAGGGAGATGGCCAGACGGGACAGACTTTGGAAGTGACACTGACAGTTGGAAGTTTTTCCCAAAGGTTATGGAGGAAGAAGGTAACTGGGATTGCATTTCGGAAAGCTCATGTTTGTCACAGTGTGGCTTTAGACACAAATGGAAGGATCAGGTCTGGAAGCAAGGCATTATTTAAAGGCTCTCATGGTATTCAAAGAAGAGAGATGTCTTTACCCAGGTAGAGGAAATACAATATATAATTAAGTGGTAAAATCAACAGAATTTAAAATTTAATTGGATATAGGGAAAAAGAGAGGAAGACCGATCAACTACATGAAGACCAGGTTCTTAACATAAGCACCTGCACTGTAGGATAACATTTCCTGAAATGACTACAGATACTGGGACAAAGTACAATTGGTCTTGTAGATTAAAAGGGAAATCTAGGCTAGATATGTAAGCTCTCTCAAAAAAAAAAAAAAAGCCTCCTCTCAGAATGTGTATGGATAATACTGAAGCCACAGAATGTATTAAGATCATAGACCATTTTATACAACAAGGCTGTTGGTAACATTTATAAGTTACAGAAATGAACAGAAGAAAATTCCAGAGTTCTAAAATAAGCACCTTAATGTGCCATCAACAGAAACCTAGAAAAAAGAAAGAGTAATGTTCATGATTTCAGGTAAAGAGACTTTCAAGTTAAAACTGATAAGAAGAGGCAAACAATTCACTATGTGTTGATTAAGGGCACAATTCAACAGGAAGAGATAATAGTGGCATTATTAACATATATGCTGTGAACAGAATTGCACCCAGCTTCATAAAATGAGTGGTACTGGACATCATAAAAATCAGAGAAACACCAACACAATTATAATTGGGGTCCTTAATAGCCCTACTGCCAGAGGCAGATCAACTAGATGAAAAAAATCAACAAATCAATATCAGAAACATGTGGACTTAGTAGGTATGTTCAGACTGTTCCATCCAACAACAGAACACACATTCTTCTCAGCAGCACATGGTACTTTCTCCAGTATAGACTACATCCTAGCTCATAAAGCATGGTAAATAAATGCAAAAGAATTGAAATTATCCCATGTGTCTTATTTAATCAAAGCCAGAAATCAGTGTCAAAAGAGACTGGGGGGGGGGACAAAAATGGTGGAGTAGTAATTAGCAGAGAATCAGCCTTTCTGAAGTTGGAATGTAGCACTGTGAGAAAGACAAGAAGGCTCTAAAGCATGAACTGAAGCCCACAGAGAGTGAACACAGAAACTTCAACAAAGAAGGAGGAGGTAGCTGGTGGCGCCTTCTGAGACAGGACTCACCGCACACAAGGAGCAGTTCACAGTGTCTGCTGGTCACCCCAGAGGCTCTACAGAGAGGTGCGGCAGTGGAGGGGAGCAGTGGGTGTAAAGGACTGCGCTGCTGGTGGGGAGTGTGGGGAGATCCCTTGGCAGGATCCATTGTGGAGGGGCGGACTGAGCTCGGAGCTCAGAGCGCTGCTGGCTCCATCTAGCGGCTCCAGCTGGGCTCAGGCCTGTGTGAGGTGCTGACAGCTGCAGGCCCAGTGAGTCTGATTCTGGCCAGGTGCAGGCCCACTGAGGGTATCTGCTACCCTGCCACAGCTACTGCTGGCTTGCTGGGGTAGGTCACCAGGAATCAAGACTGTCTCCACACATTGTCTACCCGTGACAACAGAGACAGACCCCGGAGTCAATCTCTTTCTCCCCCTGCCTCTCTCATTGTTTTGTTGTGGTGGTGGTGGTGGTGGTGGTGGTAGTGGTCGTGGTTTTGTTTTGTTGTTTCTCCATTGTTTGATCTTGTTTTTATATGACTGTGAACGTGGTTTCTAGCCTCTTTGTAGTGGTGGTTCTGTTCTGTTCTTGTTTTTATCTCTTCCTTCTCTCTTTCCCTACAGTCTTCTACACCAGTTTCCCAAAGTTTGAATGATCCCTCTTTGTCCTCCAACCTTATTTCTAATCTCTTCCTCTTCTACTTCTCTTATTTTTTCCTAACCCTTTCTAAATTTTAACCACTGAGGGTAAAATTGACACATTAAGGACTTACATGCTACATGTAATTTTCTGCTTTTAGATTTTGTTATATAACCACAAATCTAGTCCATACAGTTAAAGATGGCAGAGTAATGGCTACCTAAGTTTGTAATTTTGCAGGCTGTGTTTGATGCTGTTGTTGATGCTGATGGTACCACTTTATCTAAAAGTGGCATCATTTTTCCAAACAGCCGTTCTTCACGGTATTCCATGACGGAGATTAACTAAGGGTCATAGAAAGTACTGTGCCCGTGTGCTGAAGAACCAGCAGCTGGGCCAAGCAGGCAGCAACTTCACCCCCAACAAACTGAAGATGTAGGATCTTGTAACAGATGCAAAACCCAAAAACCTGGAAGACACCACGGAGAAGTAGTCATTTCCTAAGGGTCCTAACATTAGCACTAAAACAAGCCATCAAGGTAATTTACAGGCATCACCCCAGGAATCAAACTAAAAAAAAAAGAAGAATGAAAAGAAGATCAGAAGGCACTTAAGATGTAACCCCAGACATCCAGTTCACCAAAGAGGGCAGTGAGGTGGGACAGTCCAAAAGCCACCACTTGGCCTCTTTGAAGTGGTAACAAAGTGAGTGAGGCTCTGAAAAACTCAAATCAAAATAATTTCTCAGAAAACTGCAGAGTTGGTACCCACCATGAAAACCATGCTTAGTAACTCTAGAGCAGATACACACACAAAAATAGACGAGATTAAGAAAATTATGGAAGCTATGAATGCTCGACATAGCTGAATACAAAGTTAACACACAAAAGTCAATACCATTCCTGAACACCAATAATAAACTCATCAAGAAAGAACCAAGAAAAAAAGGGAAAAAATACCAGTTACAATAGCACCAAGAAAAATTAAATACAGTGCTTGGGAATTAATTTAAGGAGGTGAAAGACCTCTATAAGGAAAACTGTAGTAGTCTGAAAAAGGAAATCAAAGAGGACAGCAGTGTGGAACATATCCCCTGTTCCTGTAGACAGAACCAATATAGTCAAACTGGATCTGCTTCCAAAACTGAAATACAAATTTAACACAATCTCAATCAAAATACCAATAGCATTCCTCACTGAACTGGACAAAACAATCCTAAAAGTCATATGAAATTGGAAAAGGCCTACAGTAATAGCAAAAGGAATCTTGGACAAGAAGAATAAAGCAGGAGGCATCATAATCCTGAAACAAGTTACACCACAAAGCAACGGTGATTAAAAATACAGCAAGGTATTGGGGAAAGTAATAACAAGATGAAGGAAGACATGGGATTCAGTGGAAAAGAATCAAAGTTGCAGAAACCACTCAGGCACATTCAGCTACCTCAGCTTTGGCAAAGGGGCCAAAAACATACACTGGATAAAAGATAGCCTCTTTCAGAAATGGTGCTGGGAAGATGGGTTATCTACATGCTGGAAAATGAATCTAGATCCCCAGCTCTCACCACATACTAAACTGAAATTAAAATGGGTCGCAGATGTAAATATTAAAACAATCTACTAGAATACAAAAGAGGCTAACATCTTAAAGACATGGCTATAGGCAAAGACCTCACTGAGCAGAAGCCCAGGGGTACAAGAAATATGGAGAATTAATAAATAAGTCCATATCAAATTAAAAGCTTCTGTATAGGCAAGGAAACAACCAACAGAGTGAAGATACAACCATCATGAACTACAGACATGTCCTGGAGAGTGAAGGCTCTTTCCTACATAATTAGGAATGTAAAGTGGTAAGCTGCTCAGGTCATTTTATCCATCTCTACTAAATGTTAAGCAATTCTGCTTCTAAAACTATCCCACAGGAATTTTTGTACACGTATACAGTGGTCTCTTACATGAATATTTATTGTATAGAATAGTGGAAAATAATAACCCAGATGGTCAGCAGACGGCTGGTTAAATCTGAGGACGTTAGAGGATCCCGAGGAGATGCAGCATTAGAAGCACCGAGAATCTGTCCCCCGTGTAGGCAGCAGTCGCACTGACGGAATCTCCCTGACACAGTTGTTTTGGAATTCTGGAGACCGCTGAAGGCTTACAACATCCTGAGCAAGGCTCGGTAGTAAATTAGGGTTAATTTGGTCAATTTCAGCGCTGAGCACAGTAGTAGCTCCCATCCCAGCCCCCAGACAGCTGTTCCCGCATCCCCAGAGTAACCCAAATGCAGCACATAGGGGCCAGTGCTGTCCTGCTAGTGTGCTCTGGTCACTGCCTCTGATCGCAGAGTGCAGGGCCGGGCAGCCACTGTGACCGCCCCTTTCACCCTCTTGCAAGTCCCTGCACTCTCCCTGCACTCCTGGGGCTGCAGCTTGCAGGGCCCTCGAGGCCACCACCCTTTTCTCCATCTTGGTGTTTTTTCTTTTTCTTTTTTTCTCATTCTTCTTTTGGGAGTCACACAGTAAAGACGAGAACATAAAGCATAGCTGCATACAGTGGAAATTAGAACATGACCACACATGCCCCAAGAAAGGAACTAGTTCTGAGAAGGCAGAAGGTCATGGGTTGACATTTTCAAAGTGGTTAAAGGAAAAAAAAAAAAAGAACAAGGAACCCATACCCATCAAAACTGTCTTTGCAAATGAGGGCGAAGTTACAGATATTCACAGATACATAAGGAGAAAGTTCGCTGTTCCTGGGCTGCAAGACATGGTCCAGGGGCCCTGCAAGGTGAAGTGAAGGGCACCTAGACTGTAACTCAAAGCCATATGAATTAATAAACATTTCAACAAGGTAAATAGTGCAGTAATAACTGATTGTAACTCTAGTTTATCTTCTTTTTCCCCAGTACTGAGGACGAAACCTAGAGCCTTCACACTTTCATACTGAAGCATATCCCCAGTCCTTTTTTATTTGATTTAATTTATTTTTGTGTTTTTGAAGCTGCATTTCACTATCTAGGGCAGGTTTGCGTTGAATTCACTTTGTAGCCCAGGCTGATCTTGGACTCACAGCAGTCTTCCTGCATCGGCCTCCTGAGTGCTGGGATTACAGGTGTGCAGGTGGGATTATAGGTGCCACCATGCACAATGGCTCCGTCTTTTTTATACTGTTTTATTTTGAGACAGGGTCTTGCTAAATTGCCCAGGCTAGACTTGAACTTGAGTTCCTCTTGCTCAGCCTTCCAGAGTGCTGGGGTTACACATGTGTACCATCATCCCTAGCTTGAGACTATGACATTTAAAATTATTAGTCCAAAAAGCTAGAACTCGGCCTGGGGATTTAGCTCAGCGGCATAAGCACCTGCCTTGCAAGTGCGTGGTCATGAGTTTGATCCCCGGTACCAATTAAAAAAGCTAGAACTCTATATAATCTAAGATACTAATGCATTTTAATGAATTGTTTATGTTTTGGGACTCACCATATATAAGCATGTCATTTTCTGACAAATGGGGACAGATTTATTAAAGGAGCAGAGTTTTGGTATGTTGTTGAGGTCTAGCTAGTATACATTCAAATTAGACTATTAACAGCTTTAGAGTATTGCAAATAATCCCATTGTAACTACAGAGAAAACAGCTATGGAATATACACAAGTGGAAATGAGAAAAGAGCTTAAATGTCTTCTTACAAAAAGTCAACTAAATTTTTTAAAAAGTAATGCAAGAAATATTATAAGGAGTATAGAAACAAAGAACAAAATGACAAAAGTAAATCTCCCTTATCATTAATTACCTTAAATTTAAATGGGTTAAGTTTTCCAATCAAATGTCACAATTGACAGAACAGATTTTTAAATGATTCAACTAGATTCTGTCTATACGAGCCTCACTTCAAATCCAAGGACACAAATAGCTTCCAGATAAAAGAATAGAAAAGGATATGCCTTGCAAATGGAAACCAGAAGAGCTGGAGTGATAATATCAGGCAAGACAGACTTTGACTCAGAAAGACTGTACAAGACAAAAACATACATTAATATTTAATGCAACAAGAAGTTGTACTAATATTTCATGCAAAATAAGGTATAAAAGTCATAAACATTATTTAATGACAGACCACCAAAATATTTGAAGTACAAAGTGATAGAATTTAAAAGAGAAATAGACCACAGAAAAAGATAAATAAAGAATAGAAAAACAGTTTGTGACTGTTACTCTACTCTTGGTAATAGACTACTAACCAGAAGATAAGTCAGGAAATAGGGCTGAACACAGCTAACCACGTACATCTAACAGACAAGTGCAGAACACAGGAGCAAATACATTCTTCTCATTCATCCATGGGACATTTCCCGGGACAAGCTAGATATCAGGCTGCAAAGAAAGGCTCAGTGTATTTAATATGCTAGCTATCACACAAAGTATCTTCTCTGACGTAATAAAATGAAGTTTGCAAGCAGTCACAGAAGTGAAACTGGTAAGTCCACAAACTGGTGGAAATTAAACAACACAGTCTTCAATTGCCAAGGAAATCACAAGAGAAATAGAAAACAATTTCAAAAAAAAAAAAAAAAAAAAACGAAAACACAATATGAAAAGCTTGTGGGAATCAAGCAAAATCAGTTACAGGGAAATCTATAGCTATAAATGCTTACATTAGGAAAACAAAAAGTCTTGTAAATCCACAACTTAACTTTACTCTTAAGGAAGTAGGAAAAAAACCCCAAAAAGAAAACAATAAATCCAAAACTAGCAAAAGGAAAGAAATAATAAAGCTTAGAACCGAAATAAATGTCAAAGAATAGAAAAACTAGAAAAATCACCCCAAAATTTGGTTCTCTGAAAACATCTAGAACCTTCTCTAGCACTGGGGTACAGTTTAGTGGTAGAATATTTGCCAGCACATGCAGGCCTTGAGTTTGATCCCTGCCATTGCCAGAGTGAGTGGGGAAACTTACCTGGACTGACCAAGAAAAAAACGACCAAAGTTACTAAAATCAGTAATGAACATGGAAATATCGTGATTCTACACTAATGAAAAATGTATGAGTACTGTTATCAGTAGTATGCCAAATTAAATAGCCTCTGTGGAATGGACAAATTTCTAGAAACACAAAGCCCACCAAGATTAAATCATGAAATATAATACATGCATACTTAGTAAAGAGATTGAAGCAACAATCAAAAACCTCCCAGGAGAGAAAGCCCTCACCCTGTCAAATTTACCTGATTTCACTGATAAAAATTCCATTAGACATCTCAAGCTCTAATACCAGTCCTCCTCCAAATTCTCCAAAATGTTGGAGACTAGTTAATGCTTCCTAACTCAGTGTTACCCCAATAGCAAATACAAGAAAACTATAGATCAGTATTCTTTATGGAAATTAATGTAAAGTTTTCCACAAAATACAAGCAAACTGGATTCAGCAGCATCGTAAAAAGAGTATATGACATGACCATGTAGATTTTAATCCTTCCTGTAAGGATGTTTTAATGTAAAAATCCTTCAGTATCATGGATCACATGAATAGAAGATAGGGAATGCAGCCACACGGTCATCTGAATTGATGCACCCTTTTCTGTTGATTGAAATGTAAATAAACTAGGAATAGAAGAAATTTTTTTCTAATACAGCAGAAGCTTTAAAGACAAACCCCATAGAAAACATCAAACTCACTGTTGACAGACTGAAAGCTTTTCAAGTTAAGGATGTCAGCTTCAGCCTCTTCTGTTCAGTGTAGTACTAGAATTACTAGACAGAGAAATTAAGCAAGAAAAAGAAATAAAAGGCAAAGCCAGGCGTGGTGGTGCACTCCTGTAATCCCAGCACTCAGGAGGCTGATGCAGGAAGATTGTGCCAAGCTTGAGACCAGCCTGGGCTACAAAGTGAGCCCAAGGCCAGCCTGACCTGCATGGTGAGACCCTGTCTCAGATAGATAGATAGATAGATAGATAGATAGGAAGAACCCAAATTAGAAAGTAGTAAAATTATGTACTACAGATTATAGATGATATGATCTTATATGTAGAAAAGACTCAAGGTTTAAAACATTATATTGGAACTAATCAATGAATTTAGCAAAACAGGAGGATACAAAGTGAACACCAAAACTCATTACATTTTTGTATACTAATAACCTGAAAAGGGAATTATAAAAGCAGTTTGATTTACAGTAGTATTAAAAAAAACTTAGAAATTATTTAACCAAGGAGGTGAAAGATTTATACAAGTTTTTAGAAAGCTAACCAGAAAGAAGGAAGGGGAAAAGAATGCAGATGGTGCCTACAAAAACCAGCTGTGGCAGAATGAAGAGGTCAGTCAGTTCCTCAGAGAGGGACAGAACCAACCCTAAAACTGGAAATTTTCTTTTAAAGAAATAAGTGCTTGAGGAGTCTGGAGTATCACCAAAGACAAGTGATTGTCTTTGGTGGTAATTCTGCCCTTTCTTTTATAGTCAGTCAAAGGTCCTGGATAGTCTTTACGGGGGCAGTAAAACACCTGTGGTTCCCAGTGCCACCCAGAGTCGCTGCTGGAGCTGAAATGGACACTGTGGTTATTGAGAAACGCACTAGAGCTGAGCCCAAGCAGTCCAGAGCGGTCGAGAGGAACCCCGAGGAACGGCCTCATCTTCCAGGGCAGGACAAGTCGCAGGCCTCCGGGGGCCTGGGACCAGGCTCCTCCATGTCCACACGCGTCGCCTGCCGTCTCAGCATCACTTCATTTTCCTGGGTCTTGTGTCCCTTCTCCCGACCGCTTTCTGCTTTATTCTCCCCTCTCAAAAAGTGTTGTCTTCTGCAGCACAGCTGTCTCTGTGTGGACAGGCCTGTGGCCAGGGACCCATCTGGGTGTCCTCAGTCTGTGTATACTTGCTTCACACAGCTCCCAGCTGGGTGGTCTGACTCACTGTCAGGTTTTTCTGAGAGACTCTGCTTCGGCCAGGTCGAGAGCCATGTCCGTCCCTGGCCCTGAAGGACCTGTGGGGCCAAGGTCCAGTGCAGGTGGTGCAGGCGTGGCTGGGGGGTGGCAGCGTCAGGGAAGGGCGCTCCATGTAAATTCTTCCATGCTTGAGCCTTTTAACAAGGAGATAAATTACTAGTGTTTAATACAGTTTTCTTCAGTCAACATGTATATATTTCCTAAACAACCTATCTTTCTATCTCTGGAGGGCTTTGCTGAATAACCTAGTGCAAGTCTGGGCCTACCGATTTGTCAGTATTTATTGACTTGGTTATTTTAGACTGAGCCATTTACGGCGTATTCGCAAGTGACTACGGGAACCCTGTGCACTTTCTAGCTCTACTTCATCGGCCTTGTTCTGTAATTACATGCGGTATTCAGAGACAACAGTTGCTCATTGTTAGAACTTTTTACTGAACTTAGAGAGGTGCTGGTTTTTTGGAGAGTAGTTTAAAAGCATTAGTTATTCTGTCCTCAGTGGGTAGGGTTGTTTTGCTTTTAAACGGACTGATTTTCAGCAGGCTTTGGTGAAATAAACAATATTTTCACTATGAAATCATCAGACTAGCTGGAGGAGCTGTGCCCGCATCTGTTGATGGTGGTGTGCCGTGCGTCTGTAAATCAAAACAGGAATCAACTGTAAACGTTTGCACGCTGCAAACAGCCTCTTTATGTCTTTGGAGGGGAGCGTCAGCAGTGGCCCCGCGCTGGGCAGGAGCCAAGCTGTGTCTGCGACGCCGTGGCTGTCCCTTAGTCCAGCGCCTTGGCCCCTCGAGCCCTACGCCAGTTTTGTGTCAAGTCGGAGTCAAAGGCTGATCTCACCGCCGCGATTTGTTCCACCTCCACGTCCTGCCTCAGGGACACGTCCTCGCCTCCCCACTGCCACCGCAGGCCCAGTGCACCCCATTTGATGAAATAGCATTCCAGTGATTCATCTGCAGTGACACAAGCTCTTCCCAAACAAGTCCTTGGCAGAGATTCCTGGCCTGTGACAGCTTTGTTCCACATAATCTTTGCCTCCCAGAATTAGCTGAGGGCCTCGCCTAAGTTTGTATTTCACATGCTGTCAGCACAGAGTAGGTACTTAGCATTTTCTTTTTTGTTTTGTTTTGTGCTACTGGTGGTTGAGTCCAGCAGACACCCAGGCTTTTTAGTTTTTCATTTTGAGTCAGGAATCTCTGAGTCGCCCAGGCTGGCCTAGAACTTGTGATCTCCTGCCTCGTAAACAGCTGGGATTACAGTCTGTACCATCTTGCCTGCCTAGTGTTTATCTTATTATTTCTATGTCTCTTTTAACCAACTAGTCACAGCACTCACTAAGCAGGCACTGATCATGGGTGCTAGAAATTCAGTAGTTGCTTCTGTACTGGCCAACTATCTCTTCTAAAGCTCTAGAGCTTTTTCTTAATTCATTTTTAAATTGATGCACAGAACCACAAAAGTTGTCCATATGTACCAGTGCTTTTATAAAACACACACACACACATATATATATATATATATATATATATATATATATATGTATATACATATATATATACACACACACACACACACACACACACACATATACATACATACATAGTTTCGGTAGTTTTGCTTAAATCTCTCTCACTCTCTTATGCTTCCTAACTTCACATCTCTTTTGATTTCCTCCAGCTTTTCCATTTACAGGTCAAGTGCATTCATGAATTCAGTGAATGTTTATCAAGCATCTATTATGTGCCAGACAACTACACTAGCAGCGAATGAATAATCTCAGATAAGATTGCAGCTATGCAGTTGTTTCAGTATCCAGTTGTACACCTAAACGCTTGTGACTACTTGTGTCTGCTGTAATAAACAGATGACATGGGTGTGTCCAAGAGGAAGCAGGGGAATTTCCTGAAGAGGTAACATTTGGATGGAATGACAGTGTTCACAGGTAGAGCTGGGTGGAAGCCCGTAGACTGAGACCAGGGTGAGATATTCAGAGCACAAGTTGGAAAATCCACAGTGGACCTCAAGTCCGTCATTGAAAGTAAGCCTGTCTTCTAGGCTCCAAAAGTCACAACTTACATTTTTGACGAGGAGGATGACATGAAAGCTTCGGGGGGGTAACTTTGGGGGCTCATCAGTGATGGCCAAGACTCTGACAGCAGTTTCCATGTTTGACCACTGACAGGCTTTACCCCTCCCTCACCCCGCCTCACTCCCTCCCGCCTCACATCTGGCTGTGCCCGAAGAAAACCCACAGGCGCCCTGCTCCACGCTGGCCCGAGCCTCCGTCCAGCCCTGCTCCCGGCCGGCAAAGCCACAGCTGGCACCCAGGTGCGCGCCAGGCAGTTTTCAATCCAGCTGGGGAATTTCCCTTGTCTTTTCGCAAAGGGACCAGGAAAACCAGGAGCCAGCCCAGGAAGCCACAGGGGTGGATCCCATGGGGGGGGCTCAAAACTCGCGGGGTAGATACAGGGTCTCCGTCTACCCTGGCCCACCCTCCGTGTACGTGGCTTGCAGTCCCCGAGTATGGAAAGGCGTGTAGATGCCAGATGCACTGATCTCCAGGCTGAGGACTGAAGCCACCATAAACTGCCCCGTAAGGACATTTCCACACCAACCTTCACAGAACCGTCCCGGAAAATATTGCCCCAGCAGAAGGAAGTGCACGCTGAAGAATTTCTGTTTCTTAACAAACCTCCATTTAGTGAGAATTACAGGACAATCTGGGTAAAGTTACAAAGTAAAAAGCTTTTCAAAATAGTAACAACCATTAGAAACTCTTAAAAAGACAGTGTTTCTCCTTTTGTATTTATTTTTATTAGTACAGTTTTACCATACCTAGTGATCACACTCATCCTGGGGTATTTGTACTTGTACGTAGTACATCTTAGTTCTGTTTCCCCATCCGCCTCCCCAGCCTTCAACTGTTCCTCCCCTGCCCATTTACAAAAGCTTTGTTTCCATTATTTTCCTTCCACTTCTTTCTGTCTCTTTTTGAATCCCCTTTCCCTTCCTTCCCCCTCACCCTGTCCCCCCAACATCCAGCCTCCGTTCTGCTGTTTATCTGCCCTTTGGGCTTCTCACTCACCAGAGCGGATGCAGTGTTTAGACTTGTGTGAATAAGGCAGTGTTTTTAAATGGCCAGTTGTAAGAAGAAACAAAATGTCTCTCTACATTTTTAAAAGGTCATTTAAATTTAAACATCTTTAAACCAGGTGATTCGTCAAATAGCAATTCAGGTACAGCTAAAGAAGGAAATTAGAAGATATAATTGGGAGTAATGCACAAAAGGACAGGAAGATAATGAAAATGTTAGAGCGCCGTGAAAAACATAGATTCAAACGCGCAGCCATCTTTCAATTTTGGGGAAAGTCACGTGTCAGCCGGGTGCAGGTGGGGACACCTGCAACGCCAGCACCAGGCACTGAGCAGGAGGCTGTGAGTTTGTTCAGTTCTCATCCTCTGAGCACCTGCAGGGCCGTCCGTTTACAGTCCTTGTCTGGTAAGCGGAGTCTGGGCTGCTCAGGGGAGCCTTGGGCCAGCTGGTTTTTTCCTGTGAATGGACCATCCTTTCCTGTGTCTTTCTTTTGCGCTGTTGGCATTTTGAATACTGGATTGTGGTAACGCTGGAAAACTGATTCGCCCCTGATTAATGGTTTGCTGTTGATTTCTGGGGCCTGCAGTTGTCTGCTTAGCGACTTTTCCAAACAATTTTTGCAGAAGTTGCATTCTTGCTTGTGTGTGGTCACTGAAACCTCTATTCCGTTATTTCATAGCCAGTGACCTGAGAAATTTCCTTAAATGCCTGAAGTTCAAAAAAACCCAAATCTGAGCCTCTCCTGCGTGCAGTTTGCCTTTGTTGTGGGTCGCTCCTAGGACGCCGAGGCGGTCTGGTCTGTCTGTGCCTGCCTCGCCCTCACTGTGGCTCGCTCTGCGTGAGCCCGGGCCCAGCTTCTTCCCCGACCCCTCGCGCGTGGTCAGTCTGACATCGCGTGCCGCACTGCTCTCCCTGTGTACCCAGCGGCCCCTCCAAACCCTTACCCGCCCAAGTTCACTCCAGCCGCCTCGTCCAGGGCCTTTGGGTCTATCTGCTGCTTGCTGTGTGCTGCTCCTTGTCCTCACAGCCACTGGGCGGAGTCTGACTTCAGATCTTCCTGCACATGCTGCACAGAAGGCCACTGCAGCCACAGGTGGTTACGAAACAAAGGTCAGCCTCTTCCCTGACCTTTATGGAACCACAAAGACAGGTCAGAATACACAAGCACAGCATTTGAGTATGGTCTCTGTTCACCCACTTGCCTCAGCCTCCTGAGTACCTGGGATTCAGGCATGTGCCACAACATCTAGCAGGAAAATAGTTTTTGAGGAGAGAAAAATATGCCCTCGGTTGTTTGTCCCAAACCAGGACTCTGTGAAAGGGGCTCCAGGGTAGGTTGAGAGTGTGTTGGGTCAGCCTCGGGGAAACCCAGATCAGAGAGGAGGCCGAGCTTCCTGGGAAGGTGTTCCAGTATTTGAGACCCGGCCTTAAAGGTACAAGAACATGGAGCTTGCCGCAGGAGACAGCCCCCGAGTTAGGCTCCCATGAGGAGCGAATAGATACCGGCTTGTGAGTTAGTAAGAGGGCGGGGGTTTATAGCTCAGCAGCACAAGCGCCTGCCTGGCAAGCAGAAGGTTGTGAGTTAGATCCCCAGTACTAAGTTAATTAAATAAATAAACAAACAAAATATCCACATTGCTAGGAAATTTAAAGGAGCAGTTTTAACTTTCGACATGTGAATATATCACTTCAGAACTTGTAAAGAACATTGAATAAAAGGAGAAAAAGGAGACATCCGAATTGTTGGCCTTCTTTAAATGACACTGCTGTCCTCGTGGGTTGGCTGTACCGAAGGGGCCAGAGGGTCTGCTCTTTTTCCACCCTCACCATGCTGTCGTCACCTGCCGTTTTAGCCACAGCTCTTCAAAGGGGTACGAGCTGATGATGCTTTCAAGGAAAATTTCAAATTAAGTGTCCTCTAAATCTATTTATGACAGCTCAGATCGTCACCGATTGCCTAAGCTGCTTGATCTTACAAAGTCTTTGTGTAATTTAGACCGACACTAACAGTGTTCACATTGCCTGGCTCTAACACTGTTTATCCTATTTTTAATTATGAGGCCTTTAGTAAGTTTTAAATAGCGAATCCATCCGAGGGTATGGTCCCCGCTCCTTCCACCGTACTTTCCCAAAAAAGGGCCGATTCTCTTCTCTGCCAGAGGACACGTGTCGTCTCTTCAGCAGAAGCACGGTTCAGCTAAGGCCTTCCCTGTGGGCTGTAACTGGGTAAATGGTTCCGTGTAGCCCTGGCATGTGAACGTAAGCCAGCCGGTCACCCAGGAATGCTCACTCCTATCCATTCGTATCCTGGGCTGAGCCCCTGGGCAGCACCTGCAGGGGCTGCACTGTCCACGTGGGCAGGGGGCAGGCGCGTGTCCACGAAGGGCTTACAGCTGCTCCGATTCTGTTTCGTATAACCAACTGTGAACTGCTTGTTTTAAGGGTTTTGTGTGTGTGTTTTATTTTTCAAACTCTGACTTTGGTCTCTCTTCAGTACATTTTCTTGCTTTATAAGAATTAGGTCCTGGGTTCAAGACCCAGCACCATGGCGAAACTGGAAGGAGGAGACAGAAAAGCACATCTAATTTATATTCATTATTTATGGTACTTATAAACAAAGGTCCCTTTTTGTTAAAAATATGTAAATAAATGCTATGCTTGAAGATAATTGACTTTAAATAATAGGATCCATGTTTGAAGACACAGTACAACTTCTGAGGAGATTATAGTCCATTTGGTTTTTTTGTTGTTCTTGTTGTTGTTTTTTGTGACCGGAGATCGAAATCACGACCTCACGCTTGCCAGGCAGGCGCTTAAGCCACTGAGCTAAATCGCCGGCCCTCTTATTTGTATTTTAGGTTTGTCATATAAGAGGAACCATGCAATATTTTACTTTCTGTATCTGACCTGTTTCATTTAGCATTATGGTTTGAAGTTCCACCCACTTCCCTGTAAGAGACATTACTTTGTTCTTCTTATGGCTAAATGGTATTCCACTGTGTGTGACTCCAGATAATGGGCAAATGAATGGAATACTACAAATGGCTAATAAATACATGAAGATTGTTCCTGATTAGCCAGTGCAGATAAAAGAACGCTGGGATTCTCTCTCACCCCGTCAGGATGGTGAGCATCAAGAACAAAAAAAGCAACAAATGCTGTTCGGGCTATGGGGAGAAAAGAGCCCAGCTCTGTTGTCCGTGGGCGTGTAAACTAGGACCACTACTCTGAAAGTCCGCACGGAGACTCCTCAGTAAACTGCAAATTCCACTGAGCAGCTGTGTCTCTCCCAGGAGTATTTTTGGGAGTTTAAAATGTGCTGCAGTGATACGCAGGTAGCCGTGGGATAGCAACGCGGTTCCCAGAAGCCGGCTCTCGAATCAGCCTGTCCACAGAAGACAGCACACGATGCTGTAAAGATAATCTTTAAACAGAGAAAGGCATTTACACACAGCTGCTGTTTTCTCTTTAAGGAAAAGCTGACAGCTTGGCAGGCTTGGCCCACGTCCTGTTTCCATCCCTGCTGCCGGCCAGGGCTGCAGCCAGAGTTCGCCGTTCTGGAAGCCGCCGGCCTCCGGAGCCCTTAGACACAGCGTCTGTGGTTGCCAAATAACAGTAGAACTGCACAGCGCTGATTAGTTTCTTTGGTCAGCCTTGGCTTCTGAAAACTAGTATGCTTTGTTAATTTTATTGAAACCTACAAGCTAGCTGAATTACTTTTTAATTTTTTTTCACTTGACAAAAGCTGGATTTTTTATTTTAAAGAGAAAAAGCAATTTTACAAGAAGATAACAGTGGTTAATACATTGCATATCATTATCTTTAGTTACTCAGATTACAAAATATAGGCATTTAATTGACCAAACAATGTTAGCACAAACCTTTCTTCTCAGTGAACTAAGAGAAATTAGTAGTATAAACCCCTTAACTACTATATATATATATATAGTTTTGTTGCTTTTCCCTTCCTTCTTTTCTCTTTTCCTCCATCCCAGTTTCTCTTTTCATTTGAACAGTTTCTTCCCATTTTACAATATCTGTTGTACATTTCAGATCTTACTTTTTCAGCTTCTCACACTAGGGAGACAATATGATGTTTGCACATGTGCATCTGGTTTATTTCGTTTATGAGTATGGTCTCGAGTTGCATTCACCTACCTATAAAAGTCTCCAGTTTGTCCTTCTTTGTGGCTGAGTAGTACTCCACTATAGAAAAAGACCACATCTTTTTTATCCATTCCTTGGTTGATGAGCATTTGAGTTGTTTTCAAGATTTAGCTATTGCAAAATGTGCTGCTATAAACATGGGTGCACATATATTGCTGTAGTATGATATTTTTAATTTTTCTGAGAAGATGCCCAGAAGTGGAATAGCTGGGTCAAATGGGACCTCTGATACTAGTTTTTTGAGGAATCTGCACATCAATTTCCACAGTGGTTGTACCAGTCTACACTCCCACCATGGAGAAGCTTTCCTTTTCCCCCACAGCCCCTCCAGCATTGGTTACTGGTTGATTTCTTGATCATAGCCATTCATTCTGGGATGAGGTGGAATCTCAGTGTTTTAATTTGCATCTCTCGAATGACCAGTGATGTTGAACATCTTATCATATATTAATTTGCTGTTTGTATTTCTTCATCTGAGAAGTGTGTATTCATTTCAGATGCTCAGTTTTGGACTGAGTCTTTAAATTTGGGAGGTCCTTTTTTTTTAAGTTGTTTATGTGTTCTCAATAATAATCCTTTGTCTGAGGAACACTTGGAAACATTTTCTCCCACATTGTGGGTTGTCTTTTCACTCTGTTGGTGGTTTCTCTTGCTGTGCAAAAGCTTTTCAATAAGATGAGGTCCCAGTTTTGACTCTTTATGATAGTTCCTGTGCAATTGGAGTTTTATTCATGATGTCTTTGCCTACACCATGTATTCAAGAGTTTTACCCATTCTATCTCACAGCAGATTTAGTGTTTCTGTTTTAATATTTAGATCTTTGGGGTCAGAGATACAGCTCAGTGGCACAGGACCTGCCTGGCAAGCCCAAGGTTATAAGTTCAATCCCCAGTACAAAAAAAAAAAAAATTGGAACTTTGATCCATTTCAAACTTAGTTTAGTGCATGGTGAAGGATATAGCTCCAATTTTAATCTTCAGCATTTGTACAAGCTTAATTATTAATAATTAAGATTTTGAATGACAAGTAGACGCTTATAAACATTAAAACAAATATCTCCACTAAAGTTCTCATGTAACAAACATCTCTAAGCTCCAGCCCCTGGGCCACTCATTTGAAATGTGAGACAACTAATTCTAGTCTTGCCAAACCGTATGTATTAAGATGGAGAGGTATAAAGCGCTTGAAGTTTTGTACAAATAAGCCAAGAGGTAATCAGCATTAAAGGTTCGTGTTTTCAGATAACTTTAAGGCTTTGTACACACTGAAATGCCAAAGGATGGGAAGGCGCCAAAATCATTATTCAGAGTGTACACGCCCGCGCCCACGCGCATACACACACACACACACACACACACACACACAATCAAAATTTCTTGTGTATAAGATACAGGAGGAGCGGGGCGTGGTGGTGCACTCCTATAATCCCAGCACTTGGGAGGCTGAGGCAGGAGTATTGTTTGCAAGTTTGAGACCAGCCTGGGCTACAAAGTGAGCCCAAGGCCAGCCTGAACTGCATAGTGAGACCCTGTCTCTAAAAGACAAATAAGAATAAGATACAGGGAGGGGAAGAGCCAAAAACATAATTATTCAAAGATATGTGCTAGCTTATCAGTCTTGACCAAAGGAAAAAAAGTCTCAGGGGCCGGGGGTTTAGCTCAGCGGTATAAGTGCCTGCTTGGCAACGCGAGGTTGTGAGTTCAATCCACAGCACCAAAAAAAAAAAAAAGAAAACAGTCTCTCCTTCCTAAGGCAGCATCACATACACTGCCGACTCACAGAGGCTTGTGGATTTCCAGTCTTAATCTAGAAGGTCCTTGGAAACACCGCAGCTTATCTGTTCTGTGTACCAGTTCCTGGAGAATCGGTACACAGAATCGGTACACAGTATGTCATGCATTTGTGGTCACTGTCTGTAGCGTAGTTCCAGTGGAGCAAGGGAAGCTCACAGGCCGGAGGAAGAGTCACCAGGAGGGGCTGGAGCTTCCAGAGGGGAAGGAAGGAGGGCAAAGGGGGAGGGGCATCTCATCACACAGTGCAATTTTAAAATTATAAATCTAGTTTATTTACTTACTGTCTGCCTTTTCTACCAAGTTGTATCCCTTATGTGGTCAAGGATACTGTCTTTTATTTTTTAAGTCCTTGTTGAAGTGTATACATGTACAAGGAGGATGTGGTCACATACTCCTATAATCCCAGCACTCAGGAGGCTGAGGCAGGAGGATTGCCATGAGTTTTGAAGCCAGCCTGAACTGTGTAACAAGACCCTGTCTCCAAAAACAAAGAAAGAAAGAAAGAAAGAAAGAAAGAAAGAAAGAAAGAAAGAAATATACACATACAGAAAATTTATTTGACTGAATTTTTATTTTTATTTTTCCATTATTTTTATTTTTTTCTTTACTGGATTTTGGGTTTGGGAGCTTTTTCCCATCTTTTAGTTTCTTTTATCTCTTTTTCTGTTTTCCCTTTTCACTTTTCTCTCTTGTCTTTTATTTCCAGAATTTTGCTGTTTATCTTTTTATTCTTTTCCTTGTTTCTTCCTGTAACTGTTCTCTAATACTTTTACTTTCCTTTTATCCCATAATAAAATCTCCTATCACCTTTCTCTCTTCCTTCTTATAGCTCATTGATGATTTTTCAAATTTTTCTTTTTCCATTCCCCATTTCCCCACCCCTCTACATTTACTAGTATAACTACTAAACTTTATGACTCTCTAGAAAGCTAGTTAACTTTATGCTATTGCTGTTAAACACTCTTCTATTGTTAGTAGAGGTCAAATTGTTGCACTTAGTAGAGATCATAGTAGGTCAATAGTGGGTCAGTATTTGATTTGTCTTAGTGTTCATGCTGTAATTATTACATCCCTTTCTATGATTAAATGTGGTGCATTATTGGTCCTTAGGACTTGTCAGTACTTAGTTTGTATTTGATGCTGTAACTGATGCTAGTTTTATTACTGCAGCCAAAATGATACAACAGTTGCTGTCAGCTGGGGGTTTTGGCCTGCCTTATAGTCAGTAACAGTACTGTGGCCCATTCCTGGAGAACTGGGTACCAGGACAAATAACCACAATGTCCCATCCCAAGTAAGTGGATGTGGATGAATTCTGGGACAGATGCTGGCAAAGGCCAGTAGTTAGCCATACCTGTGGAAAAGTAGGAATTAAAGAGGTCTCTGTACTCGAGGCAAAGCTTTCCTCTACAACCACCCCAAAAGGCTCAACACTCACAAGAAAGAAAGAAAGAAAACAGAGAAAAGAAACATGGGAAGACAAGCCAACAAAATGCTTGCAAAAACCTCTAATGCACCCAAAGCTGATCTGTGGGGCATCACAGGGGAGGAAACCAAAGCCACACACCAGAGTTACTCAAAGTGGTACCAGGGGACCTAACAAAACAGATCAATAAGGCATTTGGGAAGCTCACAGAGGATCTAAGACCGCAGATATTGGGCCAAACAAAACAATCAGCAGTCTATAGAAGACACTAATAGAAAGCTAGCGGAACTAAACAGAACTGTATAAAACACGAATGGCCAGCATAGGAAGAAACTAGATCCATAGAAAAGCTCCAAATAGAAATTCAAGACATTAAAAATTCTATCGAAGATACAGGCAGCAGAAATGAGCAATATGAGGAAAATGTCAGAACTGGAAGACAGAGCTGTTGTCAGTGGCCAATTAATGAGAGATACTTGAAGCACAGCAAGAGAGCATGGAAGACGGAGTTAGTGGCTCCTAGATGATGCAAAGGGGACTTATCTAGGGTTGATTGGAATTAATGGAAAATTAGAAGACAGCACACATGGCCAGAAAACCCATTTACTGAAATAATAGCAGAAAACTGTTCAAATAAGGGGAGGCATTTAAAGTGAGGCACATAGAATCCCAGAAGCCACAATCAGGAAAGAACTTTTTCCATTACAGATCACAACCAAGATCCCGGAAGTACAGCATAAGAACAGCATCTTAAAGGTGGGTAGAGAAGCGCGGTGACTCACCTGTGAAAGTAACCGCGTCAGAACTAAGGCACGTTTCCCATCACAAACCTGAAAGCCAGGGGCGCTCAGAGTGAAGGGTCTCAAGCCCTAGAAGAAAACAGTTTCCAACCTAGACAGGTGTATCCTAAAAACTATCAAAATTACTGGAGAATTAAGATGTTTTCATGATAAAGACACCTAAAGAAGTTCAGGACCAGCTGCTGCTGCACAGAAGTTCTCAAGGGTATCCTGGAAAGAATGAAGCAGACAGGGACAAAAAGTCTGAGGCAGTGAACATACCAGAGAGGGTAAGCAGCGAAGCAGACGGGAAACGTAGGAAATTGGCAACAGGGAAGGGGCAGCAGTGTCAGGAATAAGTCAGTTCTTACAGTCCCAACTCTCAGTGTGAAGAGCCTCAACTCTGCAGTCAAAGGAAGCAGACTGGCAGAGTGTACTGAGAAACAGAAGAAAGAAAAAGAGAAAACACCATGCATACACTGTGCCCAAGGAAAGTGTTTAACCCAGAAACTCATAGACCAGAATCAAAGGATGGAAAACAGTATTCCATGCAATGGGAACCCCCCCAAAGCAGGTGTGACAAAGCAGACTTTAAGCTAAAACTGATCAAAAGAGGCAAAGAAGGTCAGTGCATATTGGGTAAAGGAACAGTCTAACAGGAAGCAATAACAATTATTAACATACATGCACTGAACAACAGTGTACACCAGACTTTATAAAACAAGTACTATTGGACATCAAAGACCAGATAAGCATAAACACAACTATTGCGAGGGTACCAGTACCCCACTATCACAAACAGACAAATGAATTAGGCCAAAAAAAAAAAAAAGTCAATATATGTCAGAGTTGACCAAAATCTTCAAACAAAT
Source organism: Dolichotis patagonum (assembly GCA_004027295.1). NCBI lineage: Eukaryota > Metazoa > Chordata > Mammalia > Rodentia > Caviidae > Dolichotis > Dolichotis patagonum. Next base: position 104,134 of record PVJX010002016.1, read on the forward strand.
GGGTTTAATAGATATATACAGCCAGGATATAGCTCAGTGGGCACAGCACCTGCCGGGCAAGCACAAGGTCCTGAGTTCTAATGCTGGTACCAAAAAAAAAAGATATCTGCAGAGTGTTCTGTCCAACAACAGAATACATTCTCAAAAACACATGGAACTTTCTCCAAAATAGACCACATATTAGCAACTCAAACTTAAATAAAAATTTAAGTTACACTACACACATTACCAGATCATGGTGCAGTGAAACTGGAAATCAATGACAAAACACAGACATTGTACAAATGTATGCAAATTAAACAAAACACTCAGAAATAAACAGTAGGTTTAGAAGAAATCAAAGAAGACAATTTCTAGAATTAAATGACAGTGACAGTGCAACATACCCTAACCTGTAGAACACAGTGAAAGCAGTTTGTAGAAGAAACCTTATACCTGCCAATGCCCACAGCACAAAAGCAGCGCGAGCCCAAGTAAATAACCTAATAACACATCAAAGCCGTTTACAAACAGGAATAACCCAAACCCAAGGAAGGAAATTAGGGAGATTCAATGAAACTGGGACCAAAAAAACAATGCAAAGCATCAGTGAGTTGAAGGGTTAGTTCTCCAAAAGAATAAAAAACTAAACAAACTCTGCCAGTCTAACCAAAAGAAAGAAAAGACTCGATACAATTAGAAATTAAAATGAAATCATGATGGACACCGCCAAAGTAAAAAATGATTATTAGCTACTACTTCACAAAACTGTACGCCAATAAATTCTAGAATTCAGCAGAAATTAATAGATTCCAGGTATATATATATATGAATTACCAGAACCAAATGAAGTTTAAAAGCCCTAAGTAAAAACAGGCAATGAAATTGAAGCAGTAATTAAAAAAAAAAAATAAGCTACTAAGAAAACCACAAATCCAGATGGATTCACGGCTGAATTCTATAAAAACTCCAGGGAGGGTCTAACACCCATAGTCCTCAGCTTTGTAATAAAACTGAAAGGGAAAAAGCACTCCCGAAGTCATTCCTGGAAGCTACCGTTGCCCTAATTCCAAACCAGACAAGGAGTCAACCAAAAAAGCAAACTAGAAACCAATCTCTTTTATGAGTATAAATTCAGAGCTCATCAGCAAGATACCGGAAGGAAGTCAGTGGAGCGGAATCAGGGTTGCAGACACGGCTCAGCTACCTGAGCTTTGTCAAAGGGGCCAGAAACAGACCCTGGAGGAAGGTGGCGCTGGGAACACTGGTGACCCACAGGCAGGAGGCTGAATCTAGACCCGTTTCTCACCATGTACTGGACTAAAAAGAAAATGGCTCGAAGATCTAAATGTTAAATACTTAACCGGCTGGAAGATAAACTATGCAGAACTCCTGAAACCATCGGCATAGGCAAGGACTTTCCAAACAACCCTGTTTCACAGGAAATAGTACCAAGAAGCAACAAATGTAATCATATTAAATTAAAAAGCTCCTCCTGGCCTGGTGCTGCACACCTGTAATCCCAGCATTTAATAGGCTGAGACAGGAGGATCATGCTAGCTCAAGACCAGCTCGGGCTACATAGTAAGTTCAAGCCCAGCCTAACCTGCATAGTGCGACCCTGTCTCAACAAACCAAAATAACAAATGAATTTTTAAAAAACAAAGAGTATCTACACAGCAAAAGAAACAACCAACATAGTGAAAGGAATACCTACATAATTGGAGAATTTTTTTCAACTATTCCTCAGAGTGCTAATATCTGTCAAATATAAAGAACTCAAAAGTTAGACCATCTCCCCCAAATAAAAGTTACAATCGAAAGCCAGGAACGGTGATGCACACCTGTAATCCTAGCACTTGATAGGCTGAAGCAGGAGGATTGCCACAAGTTTGAGGTCATCCTGGGCTACATAGTGAGTTCAAGGCCAGCCTGAACTACATGGTGAGCCCGTCTCAATTAATGTGCAGTCAAGTATGGGCAAGTCAAATGAATAGACACTTCATAGAAGAACACTGGCCAATACAAACATGGAGAAATGCTCAACATGTCTGTTAGAAAATTAGACATGAAAACAACATTGAGATTCCATTACACTCCAGAAAGGATAGCCATCATCAGGAAATCAAACAATAACTGCTGGGGAGGTTGTGGGGGAAAGGAACCCTTCTACACTGTTGGTAGCATATAAACTAGTAGGACCATTGTGGAAATCAATATGAAGATTCCCCAAAAATCTAAAACTAGAAATTCCGTCCGACCCAGCTATTCCTCTTCTAGGCACCTCCCTGTAGGAATGAAGGACATTGTATTACGGTGACGCGTGCCTACCCGTGTTTCTAGCAGCACAATCCTAATAGCTGGATCTTGGAAGCAGCCTACACCTCCACCAGAGGCTGCACGGATAAAGAAAACGAGGAATTTACACTCAGTGGAGTTGTACTCTGCCGTAAAGAAAGATAAACGAGTCATTTGTGGGGAGACAGATGCAACATGACGCCTTAATATTAAATGAAATAAATCAGGCACATCCATGTTATAAGTACAGAGCAAAATAAGGGGTGGGTAACAGGAAGTAGGGTCAGATCTTCCTCAGAGGGGAAGGGGTCTAGGGATAGGGAAGGGGGTGTAACCAGGGGGGAGACGTGTTTCGCTCGCGCCACACAGGAGCGCAAACACGTAGTAATAAAGACGGAAACGACGTGAACAGCCCTCGGGGACCACGTCTGTGCTTCCCGGCCGCCTCCCCACAGGCAGGCGCTCGCCGGCTGCCCCTGGAAGGCACCGCGGTCGGGCTGGCCTGGGCAGCAGTGCCCCGAGAGGTCGCGCCTGCTCTGCTAGCTGCAGACTGCTCCCCTCCTGGCCGCGTGGTATTCCAGTGTGGGCATCCACAGAGTATCTGTGCCTCTCTCAGTGCTGCTTTTGTTACCTGGGTGTCTTTCGTTCCTAGTACTGAGTATGCTCAGGGCCTTCACCCTGAGCACCGTCCCCAGCCCTTCGTTGAATGTTTTAATTTGAGACCAGGTCTAACTAAGGGGTCACAAGTAGCCCAAGCCTGGCTGGAGCAACTCCATTGTCCTGCCTTGGCCGCCCCGAGTCATGGGACAAGAGGGCGGGTGCGGGAGGCGGGTAATGCACTGTATGTAAGATGCCTTTAGTTCTGCTCTGCGGTCAGCTAAGTCGTATAAACAGGTGGACAGGATATGCTGTCAGAAGAGGGGAGGTAAGAAAACCTGCTGAGGAAAAGAAAATCAGGTCTGTAACAATCCACAGCATATGCCACCAGAAACATGCTGGAAGATCGTTTCTGGTAAATGAAGAGTGAGTCCAGCGTCCGTGTGCTAGGCAGGGCGGTGTGCAGGACCTGCGCTGAGGGTCACTGCGGAAGGACAAAGCCATACGCAGCACAGGACCGTCTTTGCTCTGCCCTCATTTCCCCAGCTCAGGAAACACTCCATGTGAAGTAGGAATAGTTATAGGACGTGTTTGCCATGTTGTGGGTGATCTGTAGAGAAACGGATAACCCAGGACACAGTGGTTGCCAGTCTTCCATTACCCCTTTTAAGGCAACCCGTAATAAGCTGGTTCCTTCCTCTGGCCAGGCCAACGGTGAAGGCAAACGGTGGTTAGTGCTTGTGGGGCTCCTGCTGCGGTCTGCGGCCAGACTGCGAGGCGGGGGCTATTCTAGGATCCAGAGAAAAACTGCACTTTTCTTAAACTTCTGTAAGGAAAAATTGGGGACCACTTATTAAAATAACCAAGCGCGCTACTTAAAACAGCAATGGTACAAAAAGTAAAATGTACAGAGGCAAAAATCTAGTAATCTTTGCTACCTTTTTTTGCTCATTCTAAACCCAATGTGGCAACTTGGGGGGACCCTGGAATAGAAGAAGGCCATTCAGTAAAGCCGAGATCTGAGTAGAAAGGACAACAGAATGCTGCTCACAGGGCCACAGCAGCACCGGCCCTTCACCGTGACAGCCACACCATAGTGTGAGGTGTTATGAACAGGACATGCAGGACCTACTTCTATCCTCACAGCTTCCTGTCAGTCTAAAACTGTTCTAAAAAATAAAGTTTATATGAGAAGAAACTAGCCAGGGGCTTGGGAAAAGCCTGGCCAAGGAGGGTCCTGAGGCCTCCCCTTTCTCGGTCTCAGATGAGTCCCCTCAGCTCTGCCTCCTCCTCCCTCAGCTGCATCACGGGGAAGCCGAAAGCTTCAGGGGGCAGCAGGCAGGTGGCAAGCTCAGCCCACTGCTTGCGCTTCCGGCGTGCCCACGAGCCTGGCTTTCCCTCTGACCACCCCTGCCTCGCCCAGGTCCTTCAGAGCTGGAGCTGCTGCTCGAGCAGAGTGAGTTATGCTCCTGTCTGCACTGCTTCACCCTGGGCCTCCCCCCTCGGCTTTAATCCTCCCAACTAGGATTCATTTTGTTCTAACCATCAGCCCTTGGGGTAATACAGATTGTCAACCAGTGAAAATTTCACTTGTGTAAGTTGTTTATGCCCTATTAGGCTTTGCTGGGGGAGGGTATGCTCTTTTTTCCAAAGACGAGTTGACTTCATGGTTCATTTATTTTGTCCCACTTTTAAAAATTGAAAGTATTCAGCCATAGGACTTTAAAGTGCATTGTGCAAATACATCCCGGGCTTTAAATATAAAATGTAATTTAAACATTATTTAAACCTTAATGACTAGTTGTATATAGAATTTAGGTTTGAGGAAAAAGTGGAAACATTGTTAAACATGAAAGGCCTTAATACATTTTTTAAAAAGGAAGTCCTCCAAAAGAGCAAGATTGACATTTACAGCATTAGAGAAACAGGAAGCACCCTTCCTGTGAGCCAGCTTGGGGGGGGGAGACAAAAAGAGCCCCCACCCACCCACACACCACCCCCCCACCCCCGCAAGCAACCATCTGATTCAGAGGAACACAGGCTGAGCTGATAACAACTGAGGTACAAAAACAACTTAATGCTTGTGTTGTCTGGCTGACTTTGCAGACCTAAAGCAGTGGTCTGAGCATCTACTTAGAGGATAATAATATGCAGTATAGCAACTATGGGGGATTTTCTTCTGCCTTGCTTTTGAAATCCAGTGTTGATCTCACTGTTTTGTTTTGCTCCATTTTATGCTTCTGTTTTATTCACTGTTTTGTTTTGATTGGTTTTATTCTGTTCTGTTTTGTTTGATTTTATTATGTGTGATGGTGTTGGCAGCAATATTGAAGATAACAAGTTGACTAGTTGGATATAGTTATGGTAGCAGTGGTTGATTTCTTATTATCCTGTTTTGAAGTCTGTATCACTTTCACTGTTCTGTTTTGATTGGCTTTATTCTGTTTTATTTTGTTTGGTTTTATTCTCTTTAAAATAAAAAAAATTTTTAAAAACACGCAGCGTTTATTGAACACCCTGGCATAACCCCTCTAAAATGACACAGAGAGGTTTTAAAAGACCTAACTGCACAGGTAAAGGACGGCTAGGGAAAAGTGGATTACAGTGGTGCCGGATTAAGATCCAGGAACATCTTCAAGGCTGGTTCGCTGAGAACAATCCCAGTGCTCAGAGATGAGAGTAGCAGGACCTCTGCGGGAAGGATCGAGGTAGGAGAGGGACTGACTGAAAGACTGTCCCTGCCTCTTGTCTGTCTCCGCCAGAGCAGCCATCCTATCTGGGAGGAAACGGACCCACGTGGCTATTTTTTTTTCCCCAATAAATATCCTTCCTCTACAAGGAAAACCAAGGATTCTTAATTTCAAAAATAAAGCATAGCAAGTCTCCTTTACTAGATCCAGGCTTTTTAAGGTCGAGATTTGTCTTATTCATGCCTGGCACCAGACAGGGAATATATGAACAAAACTTTGTAAGACCAATTATGCTTCCCAACAGAAATATTTGTGTTGCTACCATCAAAGTCAGTCACCAACACAACGAAGAATTATGTTACAAAACGATTATCGTAAAGCTTAACCTATAGATTATAATTATATTTGAACTGAGAAATGGCAAACAGCAGTGTTTATGAGCTCAGGTTTTGGAATCTGACTGCCTTAGGTTAGAATCATTTCACTAGTTATGTAATCATGAGCACTTTTTTTTTTTTTTTCCTGAGCTCAGTTTCATTAAAACGGTGGCATTTACTGGACATTTCCTGGGATACTGAGTCCACAGAGCCTGCTGCAGGTTAGGGGCAGTTGATCGAGGGGTCAGGGGACGAATGAGCCACTGCTAAAAAAGAACACAAAGGCCTTAAAAGTTCCTACCGACCCCAGAACGCTATGATCCAATGACAATATTAAAACGAGATCATAATAACTTTAAAATATAACCGATTTTGCCAGAGATTTAGCTTAGCAGTCTAAGTATCTCCCTGGCAAGTGCAAGGTCGTGAGTTCGATCCCCGGTTCCAAAAAAAACAAAACAAAATAAAATATAACCGATCTCAGTGTTTTGAGACCACATTACTTTGAGACTTATGAAATAACCAGTTTAAAACTTAGTAACGATATATTTCGTGGGGCATATGTGAAATATATTTCTCTTATTATCTTGATTATCATTACATATGAACAATCATATGAAAATAAAAATGTGAAATTACCTCTAAAAAGTGTCCAGCATGTATATGTCTGTATATTTGGCTTCCTCGTGATCATTTGAGTTTTGGGAGAAGAGTGCTGGCAGCCAACTGCTGCCAGGCGAGCGCCCACCGTGCGCCCTATTTCCAGGACCCCTGCTGTGTGGACAAACCAGTGGTCTAGGAGGCAACAGGACCGCTCCTCAGAGCAAACAGGTGCTACCTTCTTCGCTTACAGTGACAGTTTTGAAGCAGCAGTGCTGTTGGGACTTCCGTGCCTGTCTGCAGTGGGATTTGCTGTCTGTCTGATGGCGGCGGCGGCGGGGCTGCTGTGGAAGGGTCAGCCTGCCCTGGACTCCCTGCAGGCTCCAAGGTTCTTGGTTCCTACATTGCCGACTTGGCTTGCATGCTTCTGCCTTTCCGTTCTTCAGTGGGAAGGTGCAGAAGAGTGTGCTGGGTCCCAAATCTCCCTATGTTGCTTCTTGTAGTTCCACTTTCTACACAAGGTGTTCATGGCCGTACTTCCACATTATAACGATCTCTCCTGTCAGCAGCCCCTCGAGCTAAAAACCAATAAAGCTAAAGTTTCTTTTCAGACTGACTTGAGATATTTAAGTATAAGGATTTGGAGTCTCAGAGCTCCTGTCTTTCCGTGCAGGACCGGCTGTCATTCCCTGCAGGTCAGGGGGAACCAGCAGAGGTGGGCACACAAAGGCTGGTCAGCCTTGTCCCCATGTCCCAGCAAAGCCGAGCAGAGGAGTCCCCAGGGAGTGAGGCGGAACCGCAGAGGACACCCAGGAGGTAGAGGTTCGGTAGGGAAGAACCCGCTTGGCTTTGTTTGGGAGTGCGACGTGGGGCAAGGCAGGGCTGGGCCTCGTCCTGATTACTGGGGTACAGATGGAGAAAGGTCGGAAGACAGGGTCCCCACAGCTCGCAGCACCCTGTGTTGCCTCCCAAAGATGACAAAAGATGAATGAAATTTAAAAATTCAATGACAGCATAAATGAGAGCCTCTTTTGAAGAGTTTTGTAACTTATCTTGAGTTAAAATGAAATATGTAAAAACCATAGTAAAAACTATAAAAAGTAGATGGAAATACGTTTGGGGGGATAAAGGAATTCCCACTTGAATTTCACTCTTAGATATTTTATATCCATTTTATATAACAGAAAGCACGAGACTGGCAACTTTATTGGGCCTTTAACAGCGTCCTAGAGAGAAAGGAGCGAGGCAGAAACAGGAAAGTTCCTCTCAGGTTGGGCTCTGAGGCCAGCAGGACGTCACGGACACCTCTGCGAAGACCACCCAGCTGCGAAGACCGCCCGGCTGCATTACTGCTGTGCTGTACTGAGACTGCGCAGTGGTGATTTTGTTTGTTGGTGGTGTTTTTCTTTTAATCTGTTCCACGTCTGTTTCCCAGGGTCACTTCCCAAAAGAAAACACTTTAAAAAATGGGGTGCGGCTCCTGCAAGCTTCGCACCACGCACAGGAAGCAGCCATACTGTCCCAACCCGGCTGCCTCCGGCCTCCGGGCGCTGGTCGGTGTCCAGCAGCCTGCAGGCCGCCTTGAGCCCCGGGGCGGGGACGCCTGCCCGGTCTGCAGGAGGCTGGAGAGTAGCTAAGGCTTTGCAGCCAGGAGGGCCCTGCGGCCGCGAAGCCCTGCTCCGTAGGACAAAAGCAGCCCCACTGACCTCTGTGAGGGACCTGGCTGTGCCCGTCAGGTGTCCCTGGCCACTGCTGTGGGAGTTTCACAGAACTTTCATAGGTCACAGAGACTTTTGAATTTTTGTCAACCATTTTTACTTGGGACCCTAAAAAAAGGTGGGGGGACAAGGGTGGAGTTTGGCCTTTACTTCAGTGCCTTCAGGGTGCTGTCTCCCTCTGCGGGGCTGTCTCCCTCACAACACAAGCTGCTTAGCTTCTAGGTCCCGTCATGGGGCCACCCCACCCCACCGCAGGGCATGGCACATGGAAATTGACAGGCTCCAAGACACCATACAGAAAGATGACTGCAGGCCGTGCCCTCCTGTCGCAGGACGCCTGGGCTTTGTTTTTGTGGCCGTTGGTGTGCCATGATGACATTTCTACTTTCCAAGGTTTATAACCCACCACGAGCTTGGAACAGAGGTGGTTCTGGTTGATTTTTTCTTTCCTTCTTTTCTTTCTTTTTTTTTTTTTAACTGAAGCAACATTTAGCACACACCTTTAAGCTCCTTCTAGACAAGCTTGTCACAGAGCACCTGGGCTATTCCAAATTACTTTCATGGACAGCACTGGTGGTGCTGGACCTGGAGAGTCCTTAGTGATGCCTCAGTCCATCTGTGTCTGATCCCTGACCCTTGACCCCTGACCCCGAGCTCTGCAGGATCAGACAGGCGAGGCACCAGCAGCTGACCCTTCGTGCAGCGCACATGTGGCTGGGCCAGGTCTGCAGGAACACATCCAGGAAAGTCAGGATGAGATGGTTTAGAGCAGGTAATTTAGCAACGTAAAGACTTGGTTCTGCTCTGTTTATGTGACTGCATATAACATTTACTCAGAAAATAAACTCTAGAGAAAATGGTTGAAAGTCTGCACTATTAGACCTGGAACTTCAGTCTTCCCATCCTCTGTGTAATCCAAACTCTTCTAGGCCGGGCACTGCCTGCAGCCTGGCAGTCTGGGAACTGCGTTACCATTTCAGCTCGGTGCCGTGTGTGTGTGTGTGGGGGGGTGATTCCATTCCAGTGGTCACTGCAGTCAGGAAATTTCCAGCAGGGACTTGTGACACTGCAGGGATTGATTCTGCTATTTCAGATGACGGTGGGGAGAGGAAGGATTTCTTCTCTAGCATTGCTGTGGAGTAGCCAACCCTTTACTTGCCACCGTTTGTGAGTCTGAAAACCCTGTCTCAGCCTACCCAGAGGGCAGCAGACCTGACTAAAAGGACCAAGGCACCCGCCCCGCCTTGTAGCAGGCTGAAAAGGCTGCTCGTGTAGATGGCTGCTCATGTGTCCTGTGTGCTGTGCTCAGGTTAGATGTTTTGAAGAGGAGGCCTCTCCTTCCCTCTGCAGAGGTGTGCACATGCCCACAGAGGGGCACAGGGTGGAGGGCAGCAGGCGCCAGCGGGTGATTATTCAGTGCCCGACCAAATGGGGAAATAGGGTAAAGGGAGACAGGATTCACAGACATGGAAACGGGACAGACCGAAGCGTCCGGGCAGAGCAGTTGTGCTTGGTTGTAAGAGACTCCTAGATAGGTGACTGGGGTATGGGTACATCGTGCTCTTTGTCAGCAGATAAGAAGTCGAATGTGCTGTTGGGAAGTGGGGCCCATTTGGAGGTGGGTCTGGGGGCTGTGCCTTGGAGGACACATCCCCCCCCACCCATGCTCTCCTCTCTTCCGCCCTGGCTGCCGGGAAGTGAGCGGCTTTGCCCCACTGCCTCCTTCCGCCGTTGCGTTTCTACCTGAGGTCCAGATGAACATGGGCGGAAGCCTCCGAGCTGTGCACCAAACTAAACCCTTCCTCCTTTGAGTTGCAAGTTTTGAGTGTCATGTCCCAGAGATGGGAAAGCTGATTAATACAGAAAATTGGTACCAGAGAAGCGGGATCACGTTTGTGACTGTCCCTGACCACATGGCTCAGAAACCTGTGTGACAGGTTTGTGGGAGTTTGGAAGTTTAGAGAAGTTGGCTAGAAAAAGCATAGCCCAGTGAATGATTTTTCTGGAAAGGTAGCAGACCAGAACACTGACAGGAGTACAGAGAAGTAAAGGAGACGATTGTGGTGAGAGAATTCCTTTTCCAGCGCCGGGCTAGAGTCACCAGCTCTCTACTTGCAGTTGCTGGTGAGCCTGGAAACCCTGCCTCGCCGCCTGAGGTTTGAGATACAAACAAGAACTCCACGCAGAACTGAACTAGAGGTCGTGCATGTCTTATTCTGGCAAAGCATGTCTGCTTTTTTGTCCATCCCCTAGGACTGTGGGAAGCTAATTAAAGGTGGTAGCCAGCCGATCTGGCAGAGGAAATGTCAGAGCAGCTCGGGTGCAGGCGCCTCGGGTGAAGTCGTCTGCTTTAGCCATATTTATAGTAGAGCGAGAAGCAGAGCAACAAGATTTGGGAAAGTTGAATTTTGGCTTGAAAGGAGCCCTATGTAAAGATGGGCCCAGGAAAGATGTTATGGTGAAGAGATGAGTGCCTTTAAAAAGAAACAAGGTGCTTTGTACAGGGACAAGAATATGCCTGGATAGTATGATAGAACTCTCATTGTAGGATCAAGGGTCCAAGCATGCAAACCCTTCATCTGAGAAGAGAGGCCACTAGGAACCTGGTTCCCCAGGATTCGTTGCCACGTTCAGCTATCTGAGCACTCGGAGGCTGCTGCATCCATGGTCCAAGGGCTCCTAGTTACTGCCCAAGCTGGCAGCAGACCTTGCCGTTGTCCACACGACAGTGCTTTTTCAGACACATACAATGCAAGAGCCGAGAGACTCTGCAGGCTTCTACCCAGATTTCAAAGGGAAGCCCGGGCAATCGGGCAATGTGCCCTTGAAGAGGTGAGAGGAGGTGAAGCCAGAGGTGCAATGGAAACCACAGGAAGTCAGAGAGTCCAGGAACGTGAGCTGTTTGCCAAAGAAAGCCACTGGCTGCAAGCCATGCAGACACCAAAGTGCAGGGCTGCAGGGGTGGGTCACCCAGGACACAAGCCACACAGGACAGTTGCATCATCTTCGGTGGATTACGACCCTGGTATTGTCTTTATTTGGAGGTTAACTATGGTTTAAGGCGGCATTTGAATGTCAAGTTGATACAGGGCAGAATGTGATGGGTAAGCTTAATTGTGGACCAGATTAAGGCTCCTGGAGAGGAAATTAGGTCCTAGGTGCCACACTCCTCAGTGGATCAACACTGTGAGGTTCATGGACGAAGGTGCTGTTAGGAGGGGGACCCTGCTGGTGGGGGGTCCCCGGTGCCTTTGGAGGGTGTGTCTCTCACGGCCACTCTTTCTTCTGCTGGGCTCCTGCCCGCCGTGCAGTGCGAGGCTCTGTGCCGTCCCGCTCTCCTGCCCTGATGTTTCCACCTGGACACTGCCCGATGACAGGAGCGACAGACAGGCCGGAGTGGCTCCTGCGAGCTTGTGCTCGTACGCCTGTGCAGAGAGGCCTGGAAGAGGCCCTAGTCCGGGACACTTGTTGGCTCCTTGGAGAAATGCTTCAGTCCAGAGTGGAGCCAGAAAGTACAAAGTGAGCCCCCAACTGCCCCTGAGGCCAGAAAGGGGGGACATTGTGGTGGAGGGGACACAGTGGCACCCAGGAGGGGCTCACGCGGGCCAGACCTGGGAGGCTGGAGCGTCTCAGTCAGTCACGAGAGTTAGAGAGAAAGAAACCCCACAGCTGAGGCAGCTGCGCTGCGTCCGTACCCGGGCAGGTCGAAACCCAAGCACAGGCGTAGATGGACTGGCGGAAACAGACACCCCGTGGCAGCCTGGCCGTGCTGCCCTGGACGCCCTCACTAGCGGGAGGCCATCTCGGGATGGCCCAGGAGCCAGACTGAGCCGCAGAGGAACCGTCAGCCCCACCTCAGCCGTGGGCCCGGAAGGAGAGCCCTGGGCGCAGCTGCTGCCCTGAGCAGGGGCGTCCGTGCCGGACGCTTAGGTTTTGGTCCTACAGGTTGCCCCAAGTGGGGGGACAAGCTCGTGGGGCAGGGGGAGGGGCGGCAGCTCTCCTGTAAGTTCAGCAGCGTTTCCAATTACAGTTTTAAAGCAGGCAGCTGGGGCTCAAAATTTAAGTGACTTCTCAAAGGTGTGCAGCCCCAGTGCCCCGGAGCGAGCTTGTCCAAGACGGAGCGGCTGTTCAGCCGTGGCAGCCGCAGCCGGCCCTGTGGTCCGAGTGGAGCCACAACAATGGCGACAGTGTACGCACCCTGCTAGGCGTGCAGGGCCCAGCGTGAGGTGCGGGAGGCCGCTTCGTGTTTGTTGGTTTCCTGTTCAAAGTGAGCTCAGGCCCTTGTTCTTTAAGAACCTGAGCTGTAGCAGTCCTAAGCCCTCTGAGGCTGGGCCCAGGGGCAGGCTGGGCCGTCTCCCAAGCCAGGCGTCCTCCGCCCTGTCTGTCATGGCGCCTTCTGCCCCCGGCTCGGCCTCCAGGGCGGACCGGGACCGGGCCTGGGCGGCGCCTCTCCAGATGCCGGCTCTCTGCAGGCCGCGTGCTGGCTCTGCACTGCCCCGGCTCCCCTGGAGCCCTGTCCTCACCACCGTGCGCCAGCCCAGCCCGGCTGGGCGCGGCTCGCCCTGCCTGCCTCCGTGTCAGCCCTCGGCTCACGCTGCGCACTGCCTGCCCTGCCTGCTCCTGAGCCCAGCTCCCGCCCGGGAGCCCGGGAGCCCCTCTCCACGGCCTGCAAAGCCCCACTCTTCACTGGGAACTTGGCCCGCGGTGGCAGCGCCCTGGCCGGCCGTGCTGGCATCCTCCCTGCTCCCAGCCCTATCATTTTCCCGTCTTCCCTGGATCGCGCTGGCCACCAAGCGGGCGCCAGCAGCCTGGTGTCCCTGGGAAACCACCATGCCTGTGGCTTCTGCCTCAGATTCCTCTTGGTCCAGCAGCACCATAGGCAGGCAGAAAGCCCCACTATGAAGGCGGCCAGGCCACCAGACAGCAGCAGAGGCCACTGCCCCGCCGTGCAGAGACCATCCCTCCATGTCCCACAGACTCAGCAGGCAGCACCTGCCCTGTCCCCTGCCCCGCCCAGAGGTCCAAGCCGGGACCTCCCCTTCTGCTGCCCCAGAGCGCACGGAGGCCACCTGGCCGCCACCCAGGCTCCTCTCCCCTGCTCCCCCGACGGCCGCCCCCTTCGTGTTCTCTGTAGGTGCCCAGCTCTTCAGTCCTGTGCCCACTACCTTAACATGGAGTGCTGAACTTGTATCCTAAGGCTGAGGCTGGCCTTTTACTCTTTACCATGCTTTAAGAGTTTCCACTGAGGAGATCAGTGTGTTCACCAATTTGCATTGCTCTTATAAGTGGTCACTACTTTTCATCCTGTATCTGAAATTTTGGGCAGATCTTTAGATTATGAAGCTATCCAACAGTGGTTTCTTTCAGACGTTTTATGGTTTTAGCTCTTACATTTATCTGTTTTCCCATTTTGGATATAAAGGCAGGCACTAAGGTTCAATTTCACACAGGGATGTCTGGTCTGACCTTGAGAAACTTGCCCCACAGTGTAAGATCACTGAACTCACTTCTCTCCAGACTGAGCTAGTTTTCAAAATAGTTATGAAAATGTGAAAGGAGCTGAGACAAAGGAGGAAGGAGCAGTCTTTCCTACAAATGGTGTCGGGCAAGCACAGTATTCACGGGTAGAAGAATGACATTGGGCTACCTCTTACAACATACAAAATTAACTTTAAAAGTAGGCTAAAGACCTAATTTTAAGAACCAAAAATGAAAAAAACTCTTAGAACTAAAACAGAGATATAAATCTCTGTGGCACTGAATTAGGCAGTGGTTTCTCAGCTGTGACACAAAAACATCAATCAAAAAACAAATTGGACATCATCAAATTAAAAGCTGTACTTCAAATAACACTGTTAAGAAAAAGATGAACCACAGCAGGAGAACATTTTTAAACACTATCTGAAGTGACTTGCATCTGGAATATATAAAGGACTATTACAACCCCATAAAAAAAGAATAATTAAATCGGCCAGGCACCCAGCAGGCAGCACCGGAGTGTGAATGCCCAAGTAGCACACAGGGCAATGAAAGTCGGAACCATGAGGTGTCACCTCGCATCCACTGGGACGGCTGTGATTTGTTTTTAAAGCACAGAGGTGAGGCGGGGAATGGATGGCAAAGATGTGGAGAATGCAAACCCTCCCGCCCTGCAGATGGACAGTGCGGCCATGGGGTGAGCTGGCCGCACCAGGCTGGGCAATCCCACTGCCGGGCATGTCACCGCGCCCGTGGAAATCAGACGCTCACACAGAAAGCTGTGTATACATGTTCACAGCATCGTTGCTCCCAGTAGCCAGAAGTAAAACTTCCTATTCGCTGATGAAAGGATGGATAAAATGGGAATCCTCACACCTGGGGCGTGACCCCCACCGCACTGTGAGCTGCCAAGGGAGGAAGCCACACGCACACTCCTCTACTTTTATAAAACGAGAACAGGGACATCTTCAGGTGGGAAGTAGCTTAATGGGTGCCCATGCTTGGGGTCAAGAGCTAAGGCGTTTGGGGGTTCCCTGTGGGGTGCTGGAAACATTCAGCAATGGAGAAACCCTAAGGTTGCACCGCCTTGCCAATACCCTAAAACTCACCCATTGCACACGGCGGTCCCTCAGGTGGCTCATTCAGTGCGTTCCAAATCTGTGTTTGAACACCAGGAAGTTCAACAGCTGAACGTATTTCTTGCATATGCATAAGAAATAACGGCAAACCAAATACTTGGTTGTAAGACCCAAAAATGATACTTAATTCATTTTTCCAGGACTTTACCAAATTCCATAGGATTTCTTTCGTTAACGCTATCCTGGTTCTCAGTTTTCCTCTTGGCGTTCCTGGTATCCTCACTCACGTTCTTCGGCGCCTCGGTTAGGATATTTTATACAAACAAAGCACCAAGAAGCACGTGTGTGTCACACCTCACTGGCACGAGGACCCCGGCAGTGGCTCCTACGTGTCCACGGGACGCGGACATGTGACACATCTCTCGCTCTTGGCCTGTGTGGGTTTCTCAGGCTGGATTTTCAGCGTGACTAAGGAACAGAGTTATAAACACCGAGCAGATGCTTTTTCAGACCCCGCTGTTAGAGTAGTGGGAATTTTGAGCTGGGAGCCATTGACAACTGAGGCGGCCCTGTGAGTCGGCTGTTACCTGCATTATTCCTCAACTTAAAAAAAAACCACTGCCCTAGGCAGGTATAATTGGTCTGGACTTTACTGCCTCCCCAAAGACAAGCAGATCTGTGGATACCCGAAAGGTCCACGGGACCCAGGTTCCCATCTCACCAGAAGACTGGGGGGCGAGAGGACGCGGCCGCCCCCTTAGTCACCCCCTAGTGACTCCCACAGTCACTAGACCTCGAGTCCAGCAGCCGCTGCAGGAGCACCGGGGGCCACAGGCGTGAGTCGAGCTGGGTGTCACATCGCCAGCCTCCCCACGGCCACCATCTAGCTCCCTGAAACCCCAAGAGTTCTCAGGGCAGGCTTCCCACATGTGGCCAGCAGCCGAGTGAACACCCCAGTGAATCACAGCCTCTGCCTTTCCGGGGGACGCTCAGCGTGGCTGCCCAGGAGATCTGGGGCCCTGAGCAGAAGTGCCTGTGCCCACTGGCAGTCACTGTCCATGGTGCCCAGCAAGGCTACCTCCACACCCCAGCTTTCGGTGACACCTGTGGGCACATGTGCTGCCTGTCTGGTCTTCACTCCGCAGAGCCCTGGCGCTGTGGGGAACAGTCCTAGTCCAAGGCCATCCTTCCCAGGTGCTTCCGGGCCAGGTGCTTCTGGTCAGGCTGGCGGGTTCTTACCACTGTGTGTGTCCCAAGTTTCCATGGACAGTACCCCAAGACACACAGCGCATAGCTCTGCCCTATCAAAGCAGGTCCATTTTAGGTCCCTGCTGGTTTTGCTGTGTATTCGTGGTCCTGGGGACCAACCCGTGGAGCGCTGGGCCGGACTGTGGACCCTACTTTGGAGACAGGGTTTGGCTGAGGGGGGCAGGCTGGCCTTGAACTTGCCGCCCTCCCGCCTCAGCCTCGGAAGGCGCTGGGATTGCAGGTGTGCACCACCTTACCCAGCTTGTCACCTTTTACTGCTGTCACTGTTACACCTGAGACCTCAAACAGCTGTCAGTCGTGCTGATCCCGCGTGACTGTGACCCTACTGCCACTCATGCCCCCATCAGCCCCTGCGGCCTGCCTCTGACTGTCGGTGCCCGCAAGGAGCCTGCCGTGTTGGTGCCGTCCGGTCGGGCAGCCCTGTCTGTCTGTCTGCTGCTTCCTACTTCCACCTGTGCCCTGGAGCGGAGCTCACCCACATGAATGGCACGGGGTACCTGGGCGACGTCATTAACTTCCCCGTGGCCCCCCAGAAACGCACGGAGAAGTCTTATCTGTAGCTTCTATAAATCGCTCCGGAAACCTGTGGCTTTGAGTGTCTGACTCGTCCTCGTGTCAGCCTCTCTATCCTGTGTGAGAACTGAAAGGAACACGCTTTGCTGGTGGGGACATGGAAGGGGCCGGGGGGCCAGGCCTCGGCCCCGCACTGGAGCCGGCCCAAGCCCCAGCTGTCTCCGGAGTCCCCCTCGCGACTGCCAAGCATGCTGGAAGCCAAGCTGCCACGTTCGCACACTCCCCTCAGGTTCCTCAGACAGTTGTTATTAATTTAGAAGAGACTGAGGTTTAAAAATCAACCAGCACTTTCCACTTAAATAACTTGCGTATACATTTTCCCCTCTGACCATTCTGCTGGAATTAGCAATTATCTGTAAGCCGACCCCCGCCCACCCCGGGTCGTGCGGGCGCCCGTGCTGGCTGGTGACACGTCTGTCCCCACACAACCTCCCTTCCCGGCGCTAAGATGGTTCCATCCAGCAGTCCGAGGACTCCCTGTCACCCATGCCCCAGCGTTGCCGAGGCCTGGGTGCTGACTCCTCTCCAGAGGCTCCAGCTGGGCTCAGGGTGAGGTGAGCGTCACCCCCAGTGGCCCTGGCTGCATCAGACACTGAGAGGATACAGAGGACCGGGCCTCTGAGGCCGACAGCACCAGAGCCTCGCCGGGAGCCAGTGCCCCACGGCACTTGCACAGGCGCTTGTGTCTGGACGCCCTCAAAGCCGGCTTTGTCAGCCCCACGGGGCTGCCATGCCAGCAGCACCCAGCCTCTCCTCTGCACCCCGACCGGGCCAAGCCTGACCGGTCATCCCTCGGGGCCTGAAGACGTCTCGCGTCCTTGTGTGACACTGCCCACATAGAGCTGGCCCTGACCCACACGCCTTCCTCCCCTCGGGGCGAGCCCAGCGTCCGTCCTCCCTACACTGGGCAGGGCCCTGCACTCCAGCAGGGACCTGGGGTGTGGGGTGCTGGGGGCGGCTGCCATGGCGGGGTGGCAGGCAGCCTGAGGGCCTCAGTTCACAGGGCTCTGATGGCGACGCCAGAGCTCCGAAGGCCCCACGGGGAGCTGCCTGACCCCTCGGGGCCCAGTGGGGAGCAGTCCCGGGTGGGGGCAGGCTCCTGCGCCTGGGGAAGGCGTGGGGAAGCCCAGCCGGCTGGGCCTGTGAGGTGACGGGAGGGCGGCAGGACAGCAAGGGTGGCTCCAGCCAGTGGCTTCTGTGGCGCATGTAGCTGCTCAGCCCGAGGGCCTCTCCCCACAAAGCACCCCTGTGCTGTCACCCCTTGGCGCCCCACTAGCTCTCACTGCAACCGATGCTTCTCCACACAGGACAAGTACCCGGACGCGGTGCACCTCCCGGAGGGGCCCTGCTCCTGCTGCATGGGCATCCGTGGCGCTGGCTGCCCCGGGTGAGTGGGGCACAGGTTCCTCCCGGGGCGCTCGGGAGTGGGCTGCAGGGCAGCAGACCAAGGGGAGCCTGGATCTCAGCTACTGAGCTGCCGGGCCGGGCTCCACCTCGAGCCCGAGGTCTCCTGAGTGACCAGGGCGAAGGTGCGGTCCCCGTGGTGGGCATCACCCTCTTACCAGGCCTCGGCCCCTGCCCCGTGCCGTCCAGGTTCGAGCTGGTGATCGTGTGGAGGATCCACGTGGACACGGAGGGGAAGGTCCTCCCGCAGCTGGATCTTCTCCCCAGGGTCCCTTGGCGAGGTAGGGCTTCCCGGGCTCCTCCCTGCCCGGCTGGCCTGCGGGCCCCCCTTCCTTCTGGGCTCACTCGGGAAGTCAGGAGGTGGCCATCTTGCTGATGTGCTTTGTGTATCAGTAAGTCAGTCACAAAGCATAGCAGAGGGGACCCCCACCCCAGGACTGCTCCCTGGGGCGGCAGGGTGAGGTTCCCCACCCCGGCAGCTCTGGGCCCTCTCCGCGTGGTGGCTGTGGTGCTGGGGCGCAGTGGCCCAGAGGTCCTCAGCTGGTTCCTGTGCACTCCACAGCCCTGCAGCTGGACAGGCACAGAGTCGTGGACGCGGCTCCCCTGAGCTTCCGCAGCCTGCTGGGCGTGCTGGGGATCGAGGGCGCCGTGGAAAGCCTGATCCTATCGCTACAGTGAGCGAGCAGCTGTGGGGCGGACCGAGCAGCAGGACCTGCACCCGCTGCACCGCAGTGAGCTGAGCTTCGCTCTTCCCCACGTGGATGCCACACCCTCAAGCCACCTGTGGCGTGTCAGCACCTTAGACTCCTCCCTCGTGACCCAGAAGACAGCTGCTTAATAAAGTGTCAGCCATGACATGCATAGGCTTGGATTTGCTTTGTTTTGTTCTAAAGTTCAGCAGCTGAGAAGATGTAGAGGGACTGTCGGCCTGCGGACGGACGGCTGGAGAGCGGCTGGGCTGCGCAGGCTGCCCGCCTGGCTCTCGCCGCCCTCACGGAAGTCCGGCTCCGCCTTCGGAGGCTGCAGTGAGCTGAGAGCCCAGTGGCCCTGCGCAGCCCGGCACAGCCCTCCAGCACCAGGGGCTCCTCCCGCGGGCCAGTCGGCAGCAGGTCTGCGGGGCGGGGGGTCCTCCGTCCTCTCCTGCCCCGGGCAGGCTGCTCGGCCTCCTCCTGTCTGGCCAGGATGGAGCCAGTGCTGCCAGGGACTCCGGGTCCCCTGCCCCCAGCCACAGAGGGACACCCCCACACCAGGCCCCAGGCCAAGCTGACCCAGGGAGGCCGCCCCAGCCCAGGCGGGCAACAGCGGCAGCATGGGCTCAGGAGATGCTGACGTCCCAGCCCCAGTACAGCACGCCGGCGGGGCGGGGCGGGGGTACAGCAAACCTGCCCAGTGCCGGAGTTCTGGGTTTGGGGCTTTAGGGTTTTGGTGTGGTGCCTGCCATGGAGCCCAGACAGCACTGAGCTGCGTCCCCACCCCTTTCATTATTCTGACACCAGGTCTTGCTAAACTGCCCAGGCTGGCCTTGATCTTGTGTCTCCTGCCTCAGCCTCCCAGGATGACAGGCATGCACCACATGTGGCCACATAACTATCTTCTTGTACCTCTGAATCTAAAATAAGGTTAGAAACATTAAGACAATTCAAAATAAATACTAGAAGCATTGTCTTGATTCAATCAAGTATAATTTTCAAGTTATCACAAAATTTCCCACAAAAATGTACAATCAGCAAAATATTTTCCTCATTTTTCATGTAGCATTTTCATACAATTTCATGGTTTCATTAATATAATATGTTACAATAAGCCTTCATTAGTCCCTCAAATGATGATATAAATAGCTGTACAACCTAGCATAGAATATAAAATGAGGCCGAGACTCCCAGTGATTCATAGCAGCTGGGCACACTTCTGGTGACCCCAACGAGACCCTCCCTGTGCACGCTGGGAGCTGCGCCTCCTGCAGCCCGGGGCGGCCAGGCCCAGGCCCTCGCACCCCTGCCCCCCAAGGCAGCCTGAGGGGGGGGTGTGGCGGGGAGGACTGGACCCTCAGTCCTCAACCACTGGGGGCTGCCTGCACCCCCACCCCGGCTCCTCGGCGAGAAGCAGCCTCTGCAGCAGCAGTTTCATGTAGGAAAGGGCGCTTCGCCTTCCCTAGAGTCCAAAACAAACCATAAAGCAAAAGCAGAAGTGGGTGCCCGCGTGAGTGGTGCCCGTCCTGGCCTGAGTCTCTCGCTCCCCGCTGACCTCCCAGCAAGCCTGGGCTTCTGCGCCTCCACAGACTTGCGTCTGCACCGCCCGGTCCCTTGGCAGCGGGGACCCACCCCGGGCCTGGGCTCACGGCTGGGAAAGTTCCAGTAGTATCCAAGCTCTAAGATGTCCATGACAGTTCAAGTTTTCTACGTAGTAAGTCCGGCGGCCCCAACCTCGCGTCTACTAGAGTAAGGCTTTCGCACGAGCCAGACGTGAGCCCTGACCGGAAGGAAGCGCGCTCGGGACAGCTGCCCATGGCCCAAGGACGCTTCCTCCTAGGACAGCAAGTGGCTCCCTGGGCCCGGAGATGCTCTAGTGTTCCTCAGCGTCGCATCTCCAGAGGCGGCCTCACCTTCACCGCCAGGGGTCTCCCGACACAGCAGGACAAGTTCTCACTCAGCTCTCCCAGTCCAGGCTCGCAGGCCCGCAGGGACTCAGACCTTGTGGAGGACCAGCGTGCAGTCTTCGCGCTCCTTGAATCGCGCGGGCGCCACGGCACCATCTTTGGCGTGCACAGTCTTGGCGTAATAGCTGGCGATCTTGGCGTCCAGCCTGTGCTGGTGAGGGATGCTCTCGTACGGCTTGAGGTCCAGGTCCAGCGCAGACACCGAGAAGGCCAGCCGGGCCCTCGAGGCGGGGACCACGAGCCTCTGCTCGGAGCTGCAAGGCAGAAAGCAGATTCAGAACGCAGAGCCTCACACCACAGAGCACGCAGCCTGCATGCTGCTCATGTACGCATGTATGCACGCACCCGCCAGGGGCCAGGGCCGCACAAGGGAAAAGCCATTATATGGAACTCGAGAGCGATCCTCCCCACAGCCCAGCGGTCTAAACAAAACGTGGAAAAGTCACTTTATCCTGAGCCAAGGATCACAAACCCTAGGAGAAAGCAAAGAGGCGATCTGGCCTTGTGACAGCACGGGATGCTGAGAAGAGACAGCTCTCTGTACCTTTCCCCTACCTGCCGGGAAACCGAGACCCTTCCCGCTCCTGTCTGCGGAGCTGTGCCCTCTAACCGTCTTTGGGGGACAGCTCACTCCGAGAACACTAATGCAGGGCTCCGTTCTAATTCAGTTCCTACCGCAGAATCCTGTTTGTAGGAGAAGACGGCCCCTAGCTGAGCTGCTAGGATCACGGCTGTCTCCTAACTAGCAGAGAAGGGCACATCAGTTGAGCACTGCACGCACCAGTGCCCCAGCTCTCACACAGGAAGCTGGAGGGGCTGCAGCTGGTCCTGATGCCTGGGTCCCAGCCCACCTGCCCAGAAAAAGGCAAGGGCTCCGGACTCTGGAGGACACCTCGGTGTCCTGGTCATGAGCAGCACCCAACAAGATGCCCCCTATGTCAGAAAGCACTTGCTAAAAGTTCCTGCAGACTCCGACCACCTGGTCAATGCACCCAGGAGCTCCATAAGAGTCACGGTCACTGGCCAGCAGTGCCAGCCCCTGCTACCAGGACACTCCTGTGCCCTCAGTGTTCCTGCGGCTGAGACTGGATGAGAGGCTCCCAGGGGCGCATGACTCCTGTCACGACCACGTCTCTGGGAGCCTCGGCCCTGGGGCTGGCAGGACACCTGGCTGTGGGGGAGCTGCCCTCACCTGGAGCGACCACAGGGAGGGCGGCCAGGGGCACAGGCGGAGCAGCCAGGGCTACAACGCTGCCCATGCTGTGACACAGGAAATGATGAGCAGCAGCAGGACTCGGGAGGGAGCCACGGGCAGCTTTCCTGTGCTCCCAAAATCCCACACTGTCTAGAGCAGCAGGAAGGCAGGCGGAGACCTTGGCTGCGACAGCAGCGGCAGCAGAGCGGGAAGCCTCCACTCGGGTGGTGAGTGTAAGACTCGCCTGCCCACAAGCCGCAGCGGGTGAAGGGCCTGGATTCCCCTCAGGCTGGCTGTGCACCTCAGGGCTGGAGACGGAGCAGGACAAACCCCACTCTCGCTCTGAGCGCCACCTCCATGGAGCCCACAGCCCTCGGCCAGTCTGTGAGGGAGCCCCCGAGGGTCCGCTCCCCGCCCCCACCTGTGCCCCTCAGCCTCAGGAAAGCAGATCAGGCGCCCTGGGTCTCCCCTCCACCCCCCGGGACTTGATCACAGAATTCCAGACGTCCACATACCTAACCTCCCTCAATCTATGATTTTTCCAAAACAAAGCTTATGTATATTTTAAAACTAAAATAAGCTTAAATAAAGGTGTATGAAAAAAGGACTGGAAGTGCTCTCTATTGTGTATCTCCTACCTTTACATGAATTCATTCTTATTGGTGTTTTTTTAAGCAGTGCTGGGACAGAAGCCAGGGGCCTGGTGCAGGCCAGGCTGGCACATTTCCTCGGCACCGTGAAAGTAACTCCTGCACTTGGTGAAGGAGCTCTTACAGACAGGCGGGCCACAGTGTTACCAATGTAATAATCACACAGCTGTTACAGAATTCAACCATTTCCTTATTTTGTACATGAAGACTGTTTGCAAATTTTCAGATCAAAATCATGGCACGGGACGCCTTTCTGCACGGCATGTGGGCCTGTGAGGATTCTGCAGGTGATACTTTCCTGAAACAAACTGGACAGCAGCCCTCCTCAGTCACACCAGAGGAGACGGGGTGGTGTCACCCAGTGTCTCCCCCAACCCTTAGCAAATTCACCAAGGCAGGAGACGGTGACAGGGTTAGAAGCCCGAGTCTCTGTCTCTATGCTTTTAGGGTACACCCGAGACGATCTCCCTGTCCCTGTAAGGACTGCAAAGGGACACTGGGGGTGGGGGATTGCTGTGCCTGCACCCCCAGCCTGAGCCATGCTCAGCTGTTGAACTGCACATGGCCCAGCTGCCTGTGCAGGGCAGCTGGTGCTTGGCTCTCTCCAGTGACACCCCTGTCCCTGTCACAGCAGGCAGGAGATCTGGAGGAAGTGGGTGCCTCACCCTCCTGTGAGGCCTCAGCCCTGCCTTACCAGCTTCCCTCTGAGCCCTGTGCTCACGCCCTTCTCCCTGCCCGTTCTCAGCCGTCGCTGTGGACATCTGGGTCTCTCCTAACCAGGCAGTTCCTCATGGAGGGCTTCTCCCCTCAAGCCCTGGCGCTCTTAGGGGAAACTAAACAAAATGTCTTTCTTGTGCTTCAGTCTTGCCCTGTAACTGTCCTGGGGCTTCACATCAGAGAGGGAGCAATCCTGTGCCTGCCAGGAACAGGACTCCTGGAAACTGTTTTGCCAAAAGCATCAGAAAATTCGGTGGCCGGCAGTTGGTGAGCCAGGTTGTCCTGACCCAGAAGCGCGCCACAGAAGCAGTGGTTGGGGCCCACGTGTCCATCCCATCTGCCTCCCCACAGGCCCACGCTGAGGACGTTGTCTGGTTACAGGGAGATAGATGGTCAGCGGACCACAGCAAATGGTGACATCTGGACAGAGGCGACAGATCACTGAATGTGCTGTCTCCAGGCTCTGCGTGGGAGGCTGCCCCGCCCCACCGGCCTGGCTGAGAGCTCGGAGTAAGGCCCATGGGAGTGCAGTGCAGCTCCCGAACCTGCTACATAAGCCACACCCTGGGAGTAAGCAACAGAACAACTGTTTTTAGTTCTCTTCCAGAAATGTCTTTGAATTACAGGCTTCCACAGAGGGAGAGCTGGAAAGCCCCGTGATACCAAGCAAGCCAAGGATGCAGTGGTCCCATCAAGGGGTAGGTACCTAACTAGGGGGGCCATCATCGTTTTCCACCAGCAACCCTGCAAGATGACAGCAGGGGACGTGCAGGCCTCACCTGGCGTCCTGCAGACATGGGGACAGTGCGATCATGATGGAGCAGTCCTTGGCAGTCATGGCCGCGCGGTACTGCTGCACCTGCGGAGATGGGGAGAGAGGTCAGCTCGGCCTGGCCACCCACGGTCACCTCTACAGACACAGACACCCTTTTCTTTGCAGTCACTATCATTTGAATTTTTAGATTGAACTGCTTTCACTTTCACAAAAATAACCAGTTACACAAAAGGAACTGAGCCTTCCACATTACCACGGGCCTCAGCATGTGAAGCCACTGCTCCCCTTGCCCTAGGCCTTGTGCCTAGAGAACTTGCCCCAAGCTGGCCTGTGGGCTGGGCAAAGAAGCCAAGGAGAATGCACTGGGGAGGCCTGCTCACTGCTTCAGTAACACCCAGCACCTGGCTTTGCAGCCCATCCGGTTGTAAAGAAATCTGTATTTCATGCATTTTGACACACCCAGTCGAAAACAAAGAGCCAGGCATGCTAATGCATGCCTGTAACCCCAGCACACAGGAGGCTGAGGCAGGAGGACTGAGAGTTCAAGGCCAGCCTAGTGAGACCCTGTCTTAACCCACCCCACTCAAGAAAAGCAAATAAAGAGCACCATGTAAAAAAGTACAAAATATGTAGCATGTCCTTGGTATACTACAAGCCTCTATCTAAAACAACCAAGAAGCCATAAAAGACAAATTTAAAAAACCAAAAGCTAAAGAGCTTTATATGACACAGCCTGTCCTAATCCAAAACTTAAAGACAAGTGACAGACTGGGAGAAAATATGCACAGCGTGAGAGGGACTGTCAACCACAGTGCTGGAGGCCAATATGGACAGTAACTAATCGCACAGGAAGTGGACCAGACGAACTGGGAGTGGGAGATCTCACACACGTGTAACCCATCTGTACATGCCTGTAATTTCCATGTCCTTAATTTCTAGTGAGAGATTAAATATGTATCTGTGGAACTTGAATGCGTGCGTGTGTGTGAAAGAGGGAGGGAGCGAGGGAAGGCGACATTTCAACTTTGAGTAATGCTCCACTAGATAAATGGGGCCAACTCAGCTGCTGAAGCCAGCTTAAAAAGCTGCATGAAACAGCGGAAATATTTGTGTGAAAACAGAACTAACGCGGCAGGAAGACAGAGGCATTCGGGTCTGCTGTCCAGAAGGGTGGGAGTTCTGGGAGTCACTGACAGCTTTGAACCACCCTGGCCCAGCGACGGTAACCACTGGGAACCCCAAGTTGGTGTTCGAAGTGCTGCTCATTTTGAGATTAAACAGGCTCAGGGCACGGCCCATCGACATCCCAGCACTCTAGGAGGCTGAGGCACAATCACAAATTCAAGCCCAGCCTGGGTGTAACAAATCAGCAAGAACCTATCGCAAAATAAAAATAAAAAGAGCTGAAGTGCAGCTCCACAGAGTGGCCCTGTGTTCAGGCCCCAGCACAGGAACAACAGAAAGACGAAATGTGAGCCAAAGTCCACAGGGTCTACTGGGAGCTGTAGCTCTACTCGAAGCGATCACTGAACCGGGATTAAAACAAATTCAACTTGTTAGTGCTCCTCGGCCTCTGGCAGGAGCACACCTACAATTCTCCCTGGAAAAAGATACGATCCTAAGCCTCAAATTATGTCTAAAGTAATTGTGCAAATACAATTTCTGGCATGCAAACAAATACGCAGGCACAAGAAGACAGGATGAGATGAACAAAATCCAGCAAAATCTAATAAAAAATAAAAGTAGGGGAGGAGTGTATGAGAGTTTGTACTTTCCACTTGCACCGAGGATTGAAAACTTGTTTAAAAAAAAAATGAAGTATTTTAAAAGAGGAAGGGAGGGCAGGAGGGAGGCAGGGAGATAGAAAATAAGCTGCAACTGGAAAAAACCCCTAACTGTCCAAAGCGATGGCCACAGGACTCCAGCTGTTGGATCTGCCAGGCGCGCATGCTGTTCTGCTCAAGGAATCAGAGGCAAAACAACTTCAGAGGAGAACTGGAAGCTATAAAAATAAAGCAAGTAGAAATTCTAGATCTAAAAAATGCAAAAAGCAATATTAAGACTCCGACAGATAGTTTTAATGGCAAATTAGAAACAATGAAGAGCATGATCTCAAGCAGTACAGCGCGGCTGACAGACCGCGGGTGCTTCTCCTCAGCAGCACTCTCCTCGTGGGGTTTCAGCTGGGGTCACGGAAGGTACAGTGACTCCTGCCAGGCCCAGAGGCTGGGGAGCGGCCAGGACTGAGGAGCCGCCACTCCCGCCCGGGCGCCAGGTGCCTCCCACTGCTTTTTTTTCTAACAACAAAATAATAATCTTTATTTCAGTTATGATAATTCACACCTCATTCTGCCTTCAGAGTTAAAATACAAATGGCACTGAGGAAGAATAACACCGCTCCGAACTTGCTGTTCTAAACCTAGTTACCCAAAAACTGAGTTTGGTATGAAAAGGTCATAATTTAGGGACAGAGAACCAAGCACAGATAAGAAAATGAAAAAAAGAGACAAAGCTGAAGAGAATGCTACACTGGAAGACAGATCAAAAGAAAACCACCAGAAAATATCGAAGACAAAACCATGTGTCTAACATGTGTAACTGGAATCCGGAAGAGAGGAAATGAGGGAAAACAAAACCTGACAAAGGCCAGAATTTTTCTTTAACTGAAGACATCAAGGTACAGATTCAAGAAAATCTCCCCCAAAATCACTTCTGCACATACTAAACAAAAATTTAGAATTTGCTGCAAGCAGACCACACCAAGAAAGAACATGGAAAGGCGTCCTTCAGACAGGGCCAGGGGGACCCTCCTCTCTGCGGGGAGGCGCGGAGCCCAGCTCAGGGCAGGCGAGGGCAAGGCAGGGAGGACAGTGCAGGTGACTGGAACCAGGACCCTTGTGTTGATCGCTCAGCAGGGGAGACACCATAGCTGCTAAGAGTCTTGCACTACCCAAGAAGAACAGTGTTAAATAACACTGGCCTCCCGCTAATTGCTGCCATAGTTGAGAAATCACTGAAAAGTAAAAGCCATTGTAACTTCCAAGTGAACAGAATATGGACAGTGAATGATAAAAAAGAACCACTCGGAAAGGTCTGATCAAAGTAGAAAATCTAAAATAGCTGATCAGAAACTTAAAGTCTAATGAAGTGACAAAAAAGATGCCAGAATGGATTTTAAAAATCCAATTATATGCCACATTTAAATGCAGACACACATGGTGAGAAATGAAAGGCTGGACAAAGATAGACACTGCAAATACTAAGCAGAGGAATCAAGAGAAGTTACACTAATAGCAGACAAAAGACATGAAAGTAAAAGGTGCTACCAGAGAAGAAAGATGCTTAAATGATAAATGACAACTGACAATGAAAAATTCAAGTCACCAAAAAGACACAGCAATTCCAGATCTATGACACCTCACAAGGTAACTTCACAACAAGAAGAAAGTACAAATCCATACTTATTACGAGAAGTTTCAAAGCATCCTTCATGGGAACAGGCAGGCAGTCAAATCATTAAGGCCAGGAAAGATCTGAAGAACACAGCTCATCTGACCTCGAGAGCAGACAGAGTACACAACAATCGGAAACTTGAGGAACTACGATTTCAAGCATGTACAGGAGATTTTGTTTTAAATCAACAAACTTCAAAGGATGATATAGAGTATGCTCTTTGTTATGCAATTTTGAATCAATAGTAAAAGATAATGACAGTGTCCAACTGTTTGCTAATTGATTCCTCTCTAAATTGATGGGTCAAAGGAGAAAATAATGATCCAGAGTACATTTTAAATGAAAATACAGTTTGTGGAATGTAACTAAAAGTCATGCTTAGAGGAAAATACATACTTTATCAGTAGTAGCTAAAAATAGTGCAATTTAGTGTTCGTATCAGGGAGAAGTTGCAGAAATTAAGCTACACAGAAAAAGGAATGATCAAAGTAAAGTGATAACAAAATAATCATGTAGCAGGAAAGGCTCAAGAAGTTTATTGTTGTGAAACTAAACACTGAGAAACTCTGGGTGGGGCTGAAGAAGGCGCTTTTAATCTGCTCTAACGAAATCATAAAGTGGCTTTATATATAAACAGCAGAAATTCCTTGCTCACAACTGCAGAGGCTGGAATGCCCAAGCTGAAGGCCTCAGCAGCCCCGGACTTGGGGAGCACCTCCTGGATCTCAGGTGGGAGGGGCTGGGTGGGCCCCAATCAGGAGCGCTCCGCCCTCGAGCCAGTGTCCCCCCAAGGGCTCTGCTTTCCACATCCACACTGCAGGAGTAAGCCACCTGCGACCCCAGCAGAAAAGCACCAAACACCAGGAATGAAAGGGTATTCTTCACATTAAATGATAAGAGTATTAGAACATTAAATGATGAGTGTTAATGCTCCAGAAAAAAATCACAGGTCAAAATACTGAAAACTTTTGTAGATAAAAGAAATTTCTAGTGAAATACAACTTAGAGAAAAATTAAAGTCTGATACCGAGTTTGTAATTTAAAACTGTCCTACACAACTCCCGGTCTCAGTCCATCTGGGCTTCTATAAGGCACCTGGGGAGGAAATACCACCACTCTTAGTCCACCACTGCAGGGAACAGATAAAGGCCAACTCCCTGCCAGGTCCACGAGTGGGACACACGCGTGGTACTAAAGACTCACGAGAACACAAAACAGGAACCCAGGGCTCCCGTCCTGCAGGCACACACCAGGACCTCCCCAAACAAAATGCTAGCAGAGCCAGGGTCACCGTGCACGGAGAATAACCCAAGACCACCAATGGATGCACTAGCCACACTGCCAACCACATTAGCAGAAAATATGAAAAACTCATATGACAGCTCGCAGAAACAGAAAGTATAGACACAGTTCAACATCCGCTCCTGACTTCAAAATCTCTTTAAGGACTGGGTGTGGTGGGACATACTTCTAATCCCAGAACTCCAGGAGGCTGATGCAGGAGGATCACAAATTCAAGTCCAGACTAGGTAACTTATTGACTTGGTGAGACCCTGCCAACTTGCCAGTCGATGACTGAGATGTAGTTTACTATGAAGGCCCTAGATTCCCCCCAGGTCACTAAGTAAATAGTCCTTAAATCTGATGACAGCCATCTATCATAAAAGAAACATGAATCCTACACTAAACAATAATAAAATTTGATCCTTCTGAGATGCATAATACCAAATTTCTCACTAACACCTATTAACTACAGACAGTAAAATAAAACAAGTGAAAGACAGATTGGAAAGCAAAGGGAAAAACATCAAATGCACACAATATGATAAAAAGG
Organism: Dolichotis patagonum; assembly: GCA_004027295.1. NCBI lineage: Eukaryota > Metazoa > Chordata > Mammalia > Rodentia > Caviidae > Dolichotis > Dolichotis patagonum. The sequence goes on from PVJX010002016.1 coordinate 133,476, forward strand.
AAATGCAAAAGCAGCTTAAATCGTTAGAATTAAAAAGGGAGCAGCTACTAAGCATGGCGGTGCATGCCTGTGATCCTGGCACTACAGTATTGCTGAGAGTTTGAGGTCAACCTGAACTACACAGTGAGACTATCTCAAAACTGAGCAGCTGATGGCTATAAGATCAAAACAAAAATCAAACAAAAATACACAAATATATAACCAAAACAAACACTTTTAAAATGAAATATTTTGAAAGGCCCCATTCAAAACTATCAACTATCAACTATCTTGAGGTAATAAAAAACATCCATGCTGGAAGAGTGAGTGTTGCAGAGACATCGATGCTTGCTGTCATTTTAAAGCCAAACCTCAGAAGTCCAGGACAGCCAGGGGCGTTTAAAGCCAAGAACAGAAACACATCAAGTCCCCATGTGCCTACATCCGGGCATGCCGCTCCCCACGGTGCACTCTGGGACGCTGACGCGCAGGCTAGTGGCCCCCAGAAAGCTTCACATGGCCTCGCAAACTCCAGGAGACACCGCTGCACAGTGCAAGGCTGAGGCAGAAGACGCCAGCCCAGTGTCAGAGAGGGTGTGGGCACGAGGCTGTCCAGGATGGAATCCAGTGCCACCGGATGGCAGCATCCACCCTGGCATCCCCCTGCCTTGCTTCCCGGGGGGGTGGACAGAGACCTGGCCGAGCGGAGCTGCGCAGGCACTGACAGCAACTTCGCCGGGAACGCCCTGAGCGGGGCCAGCATAGAGGCCACCCCGGCCGCACTGGTTAGCGCTGCACACAGATCGCCACGCAGGACAGAGCCCAGACAGCAAGGGTGGCCCCGAGGACTGAGGAGAACAGCCCAGGCCAGAGCACACAGAGCACGAACGTGCAGGAACAGCTGCACCAAGGGGGCGAAGGGCCTCAGTGAGAGCCAGGACACCCCACAGGTGGCTCCACGGGGCTTGCCAGGGGACAAGTCCCCGGGGTGGCTTTGTCCTTCTATGCACTTCTCTGTACGTCATTATCTCGGAGAGCGAATGGTTAATGAAATAAAACCTTAGAAAATTAAGTTTATCTTGCATTTGTGAGGTGACAGGGAAACCGTGCCCTCAACTCTTGCAAGAAAGAACCTAACTAGTAAAATCCTTTTGAGAGGACAATGTGTCAAAAACCATCAGAAATAGACCCGGTGACTTGACTTCTAAGACTACATTGCACGGACCCACCACGCGCAGCCGGCCACAGGGGCCCACACTTAGGGTCCCAGCCCTCGGGCGGTACCGGCTGGGCCGGGGCTCAGTGCTAGCCTGCGCCTCGCCTCCACTCCTAGGGCTGCAAAAGCACTAGCAGAAAGGCAGGCCCTTCTGAAGAGCCTGACCCCGCGGAACATCCCCTCGTGTGCAGCCGGCGAGAAGGTGAGAGATGCCCCCCACGCAACTGGCTGTACCACTGAGCCCCAAAAGAGCAGCGTGCAAGTCTGGGGCTGGAAGCATCTGGCAGGCAGAGCTGCCCAGGACGTTCAATGCCTGCGCCCCAGGCCTTGGGTCCTAACCCAAGCCTCCTGTCTCAAGCCAAGGACCCCAAGGTCGTCCCCATGCAGATCAGATCGGACACACCCAAGTTCACAACTGGCGCCAAAAACTGCAATTGAATAAGCCACGGCCATGAATTGGCCAAAACACCCAGAGAGTTTACAACAGAATGGGACTTCATAACTTGCTTAAAGAAAAAAAAAGATGGAGTTTCAAAACAGAGTGGTAACAGGACACTAGCAAAAACACCATGGAGGTGTGAAGATGACCCAAACAAAATTTTCAGAAAGTAAAATAAATATTGAAATAGAAAATTCAAACAAGAAGAAAGAAGTGGAGAACTGGAAGATTGAGCTGGGGGGAAAAACTCAATGAGCCAGAGACAGAGGAAAACAGGCAACTACTCATGACACAGGTGGAAGAAGCTGTGTGTGGTAATGCACACCTGCAATCCCAATACTCTGAGGCTGAGGCAGGAGGATTCCAAGTTTGAGCAAAGCCTGGCAACTTAGTAATGGTACAAGACCCTGTCCAAAATAACAAAGGAGACCGGAGAAGTGAAGTGTGAAGGCCCTCAGTTCAATCCCCAGCAACAGAAAAAGAAAAGAAGATAAAACAAGGTCTAATACATATCTAACTGTTCCCACAAGAAGAGACTATCATAGTGAATGTGGAAGAGAAAATATGTGTGAGGAAATGTCTTAGATTTTTCCCACAATAAAAGACATAGTACACCAAAGCGGGACAATTAGAAACACATCTAATCATACGATGCTACAACATTTGGGGTGGGGGAGACAGAGGCAGAGAGACACAGCGAGAAGGGCAGTGAGATTAAACAACCAGTCAGACGATGTGTAAAGTTTAAATTCTATAACAAAAAAAGTACTGTTTTAAAAAGCAGTATCAAAAAAAAAAAAAAAACCCAGAAACAAAAAGCAGTATCTTTTTTTTTTTTTTTTAAGTGAACCTGGGAAGAGAATCCAGGGCCTGAGCACAGTGGCAAATGCTCTACCATTGAGCTGTAACCCTCAGCCCCATATTTTTTCTTCTGAGAGAGAATCTTGCTAAGTTGCCCAGGTTGGCCTCAAACTTGTAATCCTCCTGCCTCAGCCTCCCAAGTAGCTAAGATCACAGGTGTCCCTGGCTAATTACTGTCAGCCCTCCCCAGCCCTGCGCTCCACTCCCACAGCTCCCTCCCCAGAGTAGTGGCCAGAAGAGCGCCACTCACAGAGACCTCGGGCCATCCTGCCCAGGGTCCCATGGTGCCACGCTGCAGCACCACCGACCATCCAACATCGCAGGGCGCTGTGTGACCACGGCAGCCCCACAATCTACCCAGACTCTCCATGCCACCACCAGGCAGGCCATAGGACAGCGCCTCCCCGCAGGGATCGTGAGGTCTGACCTCACACAGTGCCGACCCAGGCTGTTAGGACGGAGGCTCGGCTGGCCCCCAGGAGGCCCTCTGAACCTGAGCACAGTGGTTCTGGAGTGAGTAGGGGTACTCATTTCTCTGACATCAGTGCCCGGCAGCCGCACTGTGTCACGAGAGCCTAATGGTCGCTGTGTGGCCCTGGCACTGCCACTGCCTTCCCCGGCAACGCTCCTGCAACACAGTTTCCCTGCCCCAACACCTTGTGTCCACGGGCACGCCAGCCACTCTCCAAGCAGCAAGGCTACAGTCACACATGGTTTAAAATGGAAGTGAAATTTAAAAATCACTCATTCAGAAGGAGATTGAAAAATATTCTATGGATATATATTTATATTCCCATAAAAAAAGAAATAAAATCCTTTCTTCTGTTAGAGAAAAATAGAAATGTGACACTGCTACTTATTCCTAAATTGATGTCCCCTAGCTGGAACATGGGGTGCAGCCTGCACTACTTGGTCCCACACAGGAGTTCCACTGGGGACCCACTGGCCCCAAGCAAGCTCTGCCTGCCTCAGCTCACTCCCCTAGTGCCCTGGGCTTCGAGGGTTAGCTCAGGCTCGAGACATTCTCAGCCTCAGCCTTCTCCTTTCTCCCCCTCTTCCCCTCCCCCTCTCCCTCTGTGCGATGCCCCATATAGTCAGAGAAGGCCCTGGGCTCTTTCATGGGCAGGAGCCAGGGCACCGTGACACGCAGTGGGCGAAGAGGGGGAGGCAGGGCACCCCTCGCTCCGAGATCAGGCTTCACCCCAGCCTAAGTGTGTCCTACACCTCGGCAGCCCAGTGATGCCACGGCCCCTGCTGGAGTAACATTTTTTTTTTCTTTGCAGAGACCTTCTTTTTTTATCTTTATTTATTTATTTTTTTTCATCAGTACCAGGGATCGAACTCACGACCACACACTTGCAAGGCAGGCACTTATGCCACTGAGCTAAATCTCCAGCTCCTGGAGTAACATTTTTAAGTGCATACAGCACAACACAGAGGGTGACGGTGTAAAATATTCCTAAGAGAAATGGACTCCACAGCTACACAGTCATAGTCGAGGCAGGACTGCACACATCCGGGGACCTCTGTGGCGAGGCTGGGGGCCTGTGGACCCCAGAGGGTCCTGCTGCATTCACAGTGAAGAAAATGTGACAGCGAGCTGCAGGGCAGCCAGGCTGAGCCAACTCTACAATGGCTGAGGAGAGACGGAGCCAGACAGCCGTGCAGGCCAGGGCAGAAGCAAGCGAGGGGATCCTCCCTGGACACGGCATACACTGTTAAGAGCTTAGGCCACCTCTCTTCCTATGGGCACCACCAGGGCAAGAGAGACAACCCCGAGTCAGGCTAAGAGCCGCGTCCAGCCCAGCTGCTCACCTTCGTTAATGCGAAGGCCACTGTGCCGTCATCCTCCGTGGACAGATCGAGCAGCTTCTGGTAAAATGCTTCATCATAAGGCCCATCTATTTGCAACATTTTTCTGGAGAAAACACCAAAAACAAAACAAAATGACAAAGCCACCTGGAAACTGTTTCCTAAAGTGACCACACCCTGTGAGCTTCAGGCCTCAACCCTCCTGCCAGAGCAGGTACGACGTGCAGGCCAGCAGGGCCGAGGGTGCAGCCCCGCACACGCCGCAGGCCTGGACTGCAGGGCCCAGTGCAGGTCCTGGAAGTGCCCCGCTCCAGAGCCGCCACGGCCAGAAGCCCACTCGGTGGAACAACGCTGCCCTCTACTGGCCTGGCTCCGACACAGGCGCTGGAACTGTGCTTTCTCTCTAGAAACGGCCCACAAGGCCTGCATGTGCTGCCTTTCTGGAGCTCAGGGCTTCTGGCCTCATTCTGCCCCCCAGCTGGGGCAACCCCAGCCCAGCCCACTCCCATGGCCGTGCCTGGGCCCACCTCACCTCTCCTCGGGAAACTCCTCCAGGTACCGCTCAACCCGGTTGTACAGAGGATAGAGGCCTTCGATGTCCAGCAGGTCCAACATCTGCACCTGGAGGGTTTTGTACAGAAGACAGCCCTTCGGTAACCCCGACCGCTCTGGGGTGTTTTTTCCTACCAAGAACATCGGGAAAACGAGAGCATGTTTGTTATCAAAGGCAGAGGGAGACGCAGGCCAGCGCAGACCGCAGGGCTCGCCTTGGGCCCCAGCCTGGTGCCACGGGCAGACACCATGCCACTCTCAGAGGGCTCGGGCTGCGCCGGGCCAGGCATGAAGGGAAGGCGAGGAGCCCAGGCTCTGCTTTGTGCCCAAGCCTCTCCTCGTAGCACTCTTAAAAGGCCACCACACTTAGCCCCTAAGGCACACTGCAATTACATTTAGACATACGGGCACAATGACATCCCCCAATCTGTAAGGTCACAAAGGACAGCTAGGACTCCATCTCTGGAGTCCAGAGCCACAGGCCACGCTGAGTGAGGGTAAGGCCTGGGGGCCCGCAGGCTCAGCTCAAATATGGGCACACAAAGCCAGAGCCAGTGGTCACAGCCCCCGACCACCCAGAAGGATGTCACGGAGGAACAAAACCCCCTTCACACTGGCGCATGCTCTCGACCTGGACAGGCCTGGGTCCAGCCCACCTCTGCCCGGGGGGTAGTGACAGCCCCCGGAAGGGTGGGTCGCTGGGTAAAGGCAGGGTGGGCACCCCCGCACAGGGCCTGGTGTGGCATTGGCAGCCTGAGGTGCCCCTGCGCTGGGCATCCTGGCCATGAAACATACAGGGAAACATGAGGAGGCACTCATGCCAGCCTGAGTACTCCTGCATTGAACCCCACCGTGTGGTCTATGAATGCTCAAGATCTCACTTGCTAACGAGAATCATGCTCACCAAGAAACAAAGCAAGGTACAGAGGGACACATGCAGCACGCACAAACAAAGCAAGGTACAGAGGGACACATGCAGGCACGCACATAGGCGACACCTGCTCGGGCACTAGTGTCGGAGACCTGAGGACACCCCAGGTGCCCGGTTGCAGAACCTCCCCCTCAGCCCCAGCCACCTCGGGGGCCAGCGGCTGTGCCCCTCACAAAATCCTGCAGCCGCTGCCCAGGCTATGGGCTGCACTGTGACACAATTTCCAAAGCGATATGCATTCACTGCTTGTTTGTTAATGTGGCATTAGTGCCTGAAGCCAGGTGAGATACCCAGAGCTTCGCACTGAGCTACACCTCAAGGCCCATTTTTAAAATTCTGAGACAGGGTCAGGAATCACAAAAATCCCACAAAATTCATCTGTGGTAAGGAAAATAAGACGTAGAGGGCAGTGAAGGAGGCCAGGCTAAGGGGCTTGTGACGGCACAGAAGCCAGCTACAAACTCCTCGGGTAGCTCTATGTACCCCAGAGTTGCACCTGGTCCCAGCTCAGGAGAAACCCTGATACCTGGGCCCTGAGTCTGACTCTTCGCCTTTGGAACCAGACTCCAGCCTGCTGCATGGGCTGGGAACATTCCGCACACCACAGAAAGCACACAACACACGGCAGAACTCCCAAGAAAAACCGCCAGCTCCCCCATGTCAAGCAGTGACAAATCCAGTTGAACAGGGAGCCCAGATGGGGCCAGGTGGTCCCTGACAGTCCCAAGGCCCTGAGAGCTGCCTTGACAGGCCGGGTCCTACCTTGATGGTGAAGGCTCCGGCTGAACGGGCTGGCCTCGCAGACAAGCGGGCCCCGGGGTCCCAGCCTCAGGGCCCCTGCCCGGCCCTTGTCCGAGCTGCTCAGCAGCACCCGAGTGATGACGTGGACCAGCTCCCGGATCACGGCCCGTGTGCACTGGGCGCCCCCAGCAAGGCCGTTAGAGGGGAAGAAGAAGGGCTTCAGCTGGTGCGCCAGCTCCCGCAGGTCCGCTGCTGGGCTCCGGGCACCACCACAGCCGTAAATCAGCTCGCCGTTCTGAGGCAGGACAGAGGAAGACACGGGTCACACAAGCTGGGAGGAAACCCCTCCATGCCTGCCAAGCCAGGTACGAGCCACCTGGATCCCACCCCCAGGGCCACGCAATCAGCTCCGTCCACCAGGCCTGGGGGCTGAGGGACTCCTCATGGGCAGGCGGCTCCATGCAGGTCAGGTGTCCAGACACGTGGCATCTGGCAGCCACAGCTCAGGTAGCAGAGCAGGACAGTAGCCACAGCCCTTGAGCCCGCACAACTGCTATATCACTGGCGTGCAGCGCATGGTCACTGGCCAGACCAAGCCTGCCCAGTCTGACAGTGGAGCAGGGGACAGCGCCTTTGCATAGTGCAGCTGGCATCTCCTTGCCTATCCTCTCCTGACTCCTTGCCTATCCTATCCTAATCCTAACCCCTCACCTATCATTTTGGTCTCTTTTTTTTTTTTTTTTTGAAAGAGAATAAAACAAAAGGGGCCAGTACAGAGCAGATCAGAACAGGACAACATAGGCAACACAGTACTTTACATTAAGACAACTGGACATCAACAGTAGCTAACACCATATCTCTTACTCTGCTATAGTTGAGCATAGTTTCAAATACAATAATATCAAACATAACACAATAGTATAAAGCCATGTATAGAGAGAAAGAATTACGGGGCTTTCTGAACCGAATAACAGAAAATGATCAATGGGTACTATAATATCTCATTTTCGATAAAAAAAAATTTTGTTTAAACTATCACACATATTCAAATTCCAATAAGACACAATGTGATAGATAGAACCAATGGTAGTAGAACAAAAGAAGCATGGTAGGACTTCTAAGAAGGATGATATTAAATCAGCAATAGCTGTCATGTTTTGTTTTCTTCAAAACAGCTGTTCATACCATCACGCATGATATAGTCAAACAAAACAGGATAAAACCATTCCAACTGATGATTGAAAACTTTGAAAGACTTCAAAGCTATGAGATGGGGACTCATGCTTACCATAAAGTCTTATATACTCTTATCAAATCTCATACTAGGGAGACTATATGGTATTTACCCTTGTGAGTTTGGTTTATTTCGCCTAAGAGAATGGTCTCAAGT
>PVJX010002017.1:0-141154 GCA_004027295.1 Dolichotis patagonum
AAGAAGAAGAAGAAGAAGAAGAAGAAGAAGAAGAAACATCAAGTTTTCAAGTACAATTCCATAAAATTCCCGGGTGAAAAGGTAAAAATGACCGAGGCTGCCTTGAGGCAGAACCAGGGGCTTCATGTTAACAGATATCAACTGATTTTCAAGCTGCAGTGATGTCAGCGTGTCTGTTAGCAAGGAAACATCCACAGACCAGGGGAACGGAGTCCGGGGCCGGGGGTGGACCGCTGCATTCAGTGAGAAATGGGCTCTTCCAGAAGTGGCACCTGGCTAGTCCGACAGCCACACTTTTTCCAGGGAGGTTTCACATTTACTAATGTGGTAAGAGTGTGTGGGACAATTAAATGTAGGAAAGAGAGTCCATTCTGCAGGGTGCGAGGAAACACAGTGGCCCTTTTTTTTTTTTTAAAGAAACTGAACCTCTAACTCACATTAAAAAAAAATACATTCCTAATTACAGTTCTAAATAAGAAAGGCAGCCAGGCGTGGTGGCATGCGCCAGCAGTCCCAGCACTCAGGAGGCTGAGGCAGGAGAATGGCTGCGAATTTGAGGGCAGCATGAACTACACAGTGAGTTCAAAGCCAGCCTGAACTACAAAACAGGACCCTGTCTCAAAAAAAAGAAAAGAAAATTTAAAAATAAAGACTACTTAAATGTCCAATTATTAAAAAAGAAAAGAGAGAGGGGAAAGGTTATCCAGAATAAAACAGATCCACGTTATCTGACTTTTGTTAGATAATGAGTTTGCACTGAATCTGAGGAATCCTCCGACATCTTTAAGGAGAAGGCAGGTGGCCCCTTACCAAGTACGCAGCACAGGTGAGCAGGCATATCACAAAGGGACTCAGCCTGTGAAATGTGCTTGGGGCTGGTGCATGGTCCCCATGGGACTCACCACCAGACAGCCCCGCCTAAAGCAGCAGTGTTGTCCTGGAGCTGGGCTTTCTGGGGTGACGGGGGCCCTGGCAGTCCTCCCAACAATCCTCCTCTGGTCTCTTTCCTCCAACCCTCTTTCGTCCCCAACTGAGACCCCTAGGAAGGAGCCTGGGCTGGCAAATCCTAAAACAAACAAGGCTGGGACTGGCAGGGACCTGCGGTCTGCTCAGTCCCTGCTGGTGTCTTACGCCCTCCTGTAACCGCCAGGGGACTGGCAGGCAATGCTTTCCAAGCCGCAGGAGAACCGGACACCGGGGACCTTCCCCACTGCCCGTTTCCTCCCTGCATGCCCTCCCCAAGCCCAGTTTGTGGGCCTCACAGAAGACCCCCCAGCAGGCCAGAGAGGCCACCCGCCGCGGCAGCCCCTGCCATCATAGAACCAAGAGCCACAAGCAGGACAACAGTAACGGCAATGGTTAAAACAGTCACTATTCACCGCGTGACTACGCGGTGCTGGGCGCAGCTAAAGGCCCTGCGTGCCTGACTTTGGTCCTGGTCACAGCCCTCTGTGTAGCCACAGTCACCAGGCGAAGGAAGGCTGAGTCACCAAAGAGAAATAGTTCTGAGCCCAAGACTTTGTGACTAATGTGAGCATTCGCTGTACAAGCACTGGCTTGTTTTTTAAACCAACTTATGCCAGGCGTGGTGGTACACACCTGCGATCCCACCGCTCCAGAGGCTGAGGCAGAAGGATCGCCTCCGGTTAGAGGCCAGCCTGGGCCACACAGTTCAAGGTCAGCCTGGCTCAAAAAAAAAAAAAATCAATCAATGAATCAAGCAATCTAACTTCTAACTCTTAGGAAGGCCTGATGAGGGACAGACTTAAGCTCAAAGCAGGGCTCCAGGCTGCATTGTGCACGTGTGTGTGCAAGTGTGTGTGTCAGCTCACGTGCTGTGTGTGTGAGTGTGAGGAGAGTGGTTCAGTGCAGATGGGGAGGTGGGAGCAGGCGAACCCACCCATGGCGGCGAGGGCAGCCAGGGGGTGCGGCAGCGCCAGGCTGGTGGACGGCTCCTCCTCGGGGAGGCTCCGGGCAGCCGGCTGGCCAGAGCCCAGGCATTCCACAGAGCCCGGGGAACCAGTCTTTCGAGAGCCCTGCCCAGGTCACAGGAAATCAGCCCTACAGCGTTGTCATCCTAACCTCTGGGGATCCACCAATGCCACCGGGTTTAACCCCATCGTAACAGGGCGGCCCCACACACCTGGCCTCGGGGCTCAGCTCCCCGAAAACCTTTCCTGCAAAGGCTGCTCCCGAGGGCACAAGGGCTCTGGGGCTGGCATAGGATGTCACTGCTTATCAGGGGAGTGATCTGCAAAACCGATCTCCACCTGGCCTGGCGAGCAGGCCACAAAACGTCCTGGACAATGACGCCACTGTGACAGGCCTGGGGCGGCTCCAGGCTGAGAGGGCGGCCAGGAACTGAAAGTGGTGTTGGTCCTGCTATTTGTGGCAAGATTTGTAAAACTAGAACAATGAAAGTGAATTCCTAAAGAAGGTATCGCTGTCTGCCTTTCTTGGTCACAAGTTTGTGTGAAGTTTTGTGTAAGATTTCTGTGTTTTCTAAAGCTCCGACAATAGCTGCCTCTCTTTCACACCTAAGAAGGAAACAGTAAGACACTGATAGAACAGAACATCGCCTAATGAGCAAAACAGGAGTTGAAGACAGCAGCCCAGAGGCTTTGGCCTGGCCTCAAAGCCCGACCAACAGGCTGTCCTGGCATGGCCTGCTGCGAGCACCAGGGTGACCCTGGTGCTGGACACGTGTGACAGGCCAGCCTGGGAGCCCAGCTCCCGAGGCTCAGAGGACAGAAGGGGTGGGATAAAGGGCAGCTGCCACCATCTCCTTCACCCAGGGACAGGTGGGCACCAGGAAATCCCGCAACCTCAGGTTCTTAGGGCAAGCTCTGCCAAGAGGCTCAAACATGCCCAGGGCCAGGGCAGCAAAGGGGCTTGGGGACTCGGACAGGGCTAGAGGTCCGGCTCACTCTTCCTCCTGTACACTTTCCCCACAAGCACTTGGGCACCAGGACTCGGTGGGTGCCAGTAAGTGACAAGCATGCCCGCCAGCTAGGCCTGTGGGACACGGAAGCCACGGGACATGGGGGTCAGGGTCACCTGCCACCAGAAGATGCCCGAGGTATTTGCTGTGCCAGGCTTGTCTGTGTGACAGCACTAGGGAGGGTGACCAGCAGAGAGAAGGCACAGGCATCTGCCTCTCAAGGCCCCTCTGGAGAGGCCAGCACGGTGGTGTACACCTTGTAATCCCCACGCCCAGGAGGCTGAGACAAGAGGGCTGCTGGGAGCTCACAGATGGCTTGGGCTACACAGCAAGACCCTGTCTCAAACAAAACCAACAAAAGGAACCCAAAACAGCCCTCCAGAAGGGCTGAGGAGCAGTCCCTACAGGAGTGGCACTGTCATCCCCAGCTGGCAGAGACCCACAGGCTCATTTCCCATCCAACAGCTCTGACCTGAGAGTGCCCAGTCCAGCAGGTGGACAAGGCCATGTCTAGGCTCCCGGGAGGCCCAGCTGAACTGCCCCCTCTCTGCAGTGTTTCCCAGGACTCTGGGGACAAGACAAGCCTCCTTTCAAGGTCCCCTCCCTATCCAAGCTCCAGCAGGCCAGCTCTGGGAGTTTTAGAGTCCGGGTGAAACCTCTGTCCAGTGCACCCCATACTGACCAGAGGGGTCAGGGAAACATGGGGGCCACTTTCCTGATTAAAAAGCCACCACTCTGCAAGGCAGAGCCCGGTGGGCCGAGCAGCCCCCCGGAGGGCCTAGATGAAAAGTGGCATCTCCCCGTTGTGGGATGCATCTGTCACCAGGAGGTTGGCGAGACGGCTCTGCATCCCGGTTCCTAGATGGGCACCAACTTGAAGGCAGCACAGTGCCAGCAGGGGACACTGGGACCCACTCTGGGCCCGCGTCCTGCCCACAGCATCAAGTGAGCAGCAGTCTAGACAGCATCTTGCTGGCTGCCCTGCTGGGACCTCTGCCCTGTTGATGTCATCCGGCAGTGAGCAGCCACTGTCACTCTCAGACGCACCTGTCTCGGCAGCTTCTGGACACCCGCCAGCTGCAGCACTGTCCTTGTCCGGGCGCCTTGGGCTTCACTGTCCTCGGCTGGCAGGCTTTTCTGAGCTGGCACCCTCAGGCCGTGCCCGGCCACCTCTTCATGTCCCTAGTGCTCTCGGCAGGCACTGACACCTTGGCTGGGTGCTGGGCTCCCTCCCACACCCGCGGGAGTGTGTGCCTCTGCACTCCCACCCCAGGCCCATCCCTGGGTGGTCCGGGAGAGGCAGGATGCCCCGCAGCACAATGCCCGGGAAGTCTGAGGGCAGAATCGAAGCTGAGGAGCCCCGGTGTCCACAGCACTGCATCTGGAAGACCCCGAGAGAGGGTGAGGGGGCCCTGACCAAACTGCCTCCTTCCCCTACAGCAATGCAGTGGCAACACAGACCCAAACCCCTGGCTGGAAACCTCTGGGGTGCACAGCCACTTCCTGGCCCGGACTCTCAGGCCTCGTCCTGCCTCGGCCCACTGTGGCTCCCGCAGGGTCCCGGGAGTCTGCGCGAAGCCCTTTTATTCCCAAAAGCCGCAGTGTCTGACACATAGGCGGCCAGAAGCAGAGTTATTTGTTGAACAAAGGAATAAGGAGACGGGTGGGTGGGGACAGAAGCGCCTGCCTGGGGCGGTGACTGAGGTGATAGGAACCAGAAATGAATGAGAAAATCATGCAGCAGCGTGATCTCCTGACTGCATACAGCGAAGTCTGCAGGAAAATGTGATGTGACGCAGATGGAAATGTGGAGGGTTTCTCTGTTTGTTTTCTGAGACAGGGTCTCGCTAAGCAACTAAATTATTGAGGCTGGAACTGAATTTGAAATCCTCCTGCCTCATTTTCCTGGAGTGCTGGGATATATAAGCATGTGCCACCATGCCCGGTTTGACAGCGGTTTTGTTTGGTTTTGTTTTGCTTTTGGAACTAGGGGTAGAACCCAGGACTTGGCACTGAGCTACATACCCAGCCCCTTTTAAAAATTATTACTTCTAAAATTTTGAACAGGGTTTCAGGTTCAGGCTAAATTCACCAGGCTGGGCTTGAACTTTAGATCCTCTTGCCTCGGCCTCAAGTGCTGGGAGGGGTTTTGAATAAAAATATTTCTGGCCTTCTGTCCTCTCCAAAAGACATCCCACAAACTTGCTGAGAAGAACAGTAACAGGGCCAAGGTTACCTCCTAGGTCAATGACCAAACGGGTGGAATTCAAGCCCAGCTCTGGCTGGGTGAGGTGTCCACGAGAGCCCCACACAGCAGTGCAGCCAGCTACAAGGTGGGTGGGAAAAGCCAAATTGGCCAGGGAGGGGCAGGAATGCCCCCGGGGGAGGGGTCCTGGAGGAGCTGAACAGTGGGCTCTGTACAGGGCTTGGGGCCCAACCTCTAAGACCGAGGCATCCACGTGGGGAGCCTATGTGACCCCGCTTCAGGGTCTCACAGACATCAGAAGGGGAGGCGAAGGCGAAGCGCACTGGGAGGGCAGGGCACGCTGGCCCCAGACCCGGCCTCCACGCCCCTCGGGCAAACAGTCCCAGGCGTGGTGCCAGAGGCAGGGCAAGGTTCAGACCACAGGAGCTGCTGCTCAGCTGGCCCGTCCCTTGCTCCTGAGGTTCTGTGGCACCAGGCATGGTGTCCTCCTGCACGTGGCACAGGGCTGAATGAGCACCTAAGGCTCACTGCATGGAGTGAGCGGGCAGCTGCAGCTGGGGGCCGCACGGTTCCTGCCTTGTCCTGGGGGAAGCCTGCCCCTTAGTGAGGGAGGTCACCTTGTAGGCAGGGAAACTGAGGCATGGGGACAAGGATCCGAGCATGGCACTCTTAACACACATGCATGATGGGACATGGGAGCTACCAGTGACAAACAGCACCCCCCTCATGGGCTCCTCAAGGCGCTGTCACTCCTGGGACAGGAACAGTTCGCTCCCTAGCAGAAAGGTCACTCTTTCATTAATTCACCAGTGACATTTTACTGAGGCCTCACTATGTGCCCAGAGCAGATGGCGGGGCTACACGGGCCTCCGAAAACAGAATGAAGCTTTGGACCGGAGCCCCTGGTGGGAGGGAAGAGACAGCGACACAGCCAGTCAGCAAATCCCACAGGTGCTGGAGCGCGAGGCGAGCTTCCAGAGCGGAGAGATGGGCATAGGCAAGGGGAGATAGGGACAGTCAAGTGGAATGCAGGACGCAGGACTATTGTTTTGGTGTTTTGTTTTTTGGGTTTGGTTTTGTTTTGTCTTGTCTTTCTGAGACAGGGTCTCACTATGCAGTTCAGGTTGGCCTTGAGCTCACTCTGTAGCTCAGGCTGGTCTCAAACTTGCAATGATCCTCCTGCCTCAGCCTCCCAAGGGCTGGGATTACAGGCCTAGATCCTTTTTATTCTTTGAGACAGGGTCTCACTAGGCTGCTAACTTGCCCAGGCTGAGCTTGAACTTTCCATCCTCGGTCTCCCAGGCCTGCACCTGTAATCCCAGCAGTTTTAAACAGAGAGCCAAGAAGGCCTCACTGAGGTGACCACTAAAGCAAGCACAAAGGGGAAAGAGAGTGAGCCCCCCGACTTTTGGGCCAGAGAGCAGCTGGGGTCCCAGGGTGGGCATGTCCTGGTGTGCTCAAGGAAGCCCAGCCAACGGGGCTGGCTGCAGAGTCACCACCCACCTGCCATCTACTCACTTGTTCTGCACACATTTCCGGAAGACCATTTCTGCCAGGCACTGAGTCCTGGGAGCACAAGGCAGCCCCCTACTCTCAGGGGCTCATCATGCTGCCTGGGGAAGGAAGACAAAAGGGCCCTAAAAGAGAACTGGCGGCCTAAGGGCACTGACAGAGCCAGGCATAAAGCCCTCAGCTAACCTGGAGGTGGGGGTCCACGGAGGGTTAGGGTGCTTGCTGCTGATTACACTGGCTATACTGAACTTGCTCAAACTGTTTTTTCTTAACAAAAAAGGAAGACTTCCAAACGGTAAACTTGTAAAGATCAGGAGGCTGAGGCAGGAGGATTGCTGTGAGTTTGAGAGCAACTTGAGCTGCACAGTGAGTTTAAGACCAGCCTGAACTACACGGCAAGACCTTGACTCAAATCAACAGCAACAACAACAAAACTTGTAAGAAAATCTTTTTAAGTTGCAGATATATCGGAGGTGCTTGCCTCAGCCTGGGCAGCCTCAGAATAAAGGTTGCTGCCAAATGGAAAGACCTGGAAAAGACCCCAGGAGGGACCTGTGTGGCAACTGACAACTTCCAAAACCTCTGGCAAGCAGGAAAGGATGGCCCAAGGCCGACCATGCCTGCCTTTCCTGGGATTTGCAGGCGCCCTTGCAGGGTTCAGCTCAACCCAAGAGCAACCCCAGCATGCCCCAGACTGACCCAAGGGGAGTCAGGAGATTTGGGCTCAGTGGAGCTCTGGCCTCCGCACTGTTGAGCCGCTCTCCCAGCTCAATGAAAAGGCACTTCTTTACCAAAGAGTCCAAGGATGGCCCTTCGGAGCCCCAGGACGCTCCCACCCATACTGGGAGGGGCCGGTCCACACTGGGTGGATCCGGATCCCATTGGGCTGGCGGATGTGACACTCAACACGTCCCAGACCAGAGAGGTGAGCAGGGAGGAAGCTGCCCTGGGGGTCCTCAGCAGGTTCCCGACCAGGAAACTGGGAGAAGAGTCCTGGGACGAGGGTGAGGTGGGCCAAGAAGGAGCGAGCTCCTGGGTCTGCACCCCCAAGCTCTTCCCGCAGCACCACCAGGCATGTCCACCCAGTCTCCACAGTGAGGCCTTTGCCAGGCTGTCTCCTACTCCGGCTACTGTCCCTGGGTTACCCTCGGCTCTGGTGCTGAGGTCTGGCCTGGCAAACTTACCAAGGCAGGGAATGGCATAACCTACCATGCGTGCCCCGACCCGGACCTCGGCATCTTCAAACCAAACCAACTCCTCCCTCCCTGAGCCACGCTAAGGCTGTCCTTCACTCTGGTCCAGAACCCAGCCTGGGCTTGCTCCAAGCTAGAGTCCAAAGTGTGGTGGTGGTTGTTGTACACACTTAACCCCACACTCTGGGAGGCTGAGGCAGGAAGAGGGCAAGTTTGAGCCCAGTCTGGGGAATTTATTGACTTAGACTTTGACTCAAAATAAAACGTAGCTCAGTGTGAAGAAAGAAAAGCAGCTTCTGTCTGAGCTTCAGCCTCAGCAGCTCTTCCACAGAACAAAGATTGGGACTGAGCTGAAGAAGCCAGGACCCTACCTCCCACTCCTTCCTAACGTGCTCCCCCCACCCCACCCCACCCCACCCCGCCTGCCTCCTCACCTCCTGCAGCCCAGGAGGGGTTTCCTCCATAATTGGCTTGTTTACTGCACTCTGGGTGGCAGAGGTGGAAGGAAAGTTTGGTTGGAAGGAGAGTGAAAAGAAGGGTGCGGGCCCAGGGCTTGGAGGCTGTGAGTGGAACAAACACTCCAAAGACCTCTAACCATCCAGGAAGCAGCCAGGAACACAGGTGAGAAGCAAGCATGTGGCAGTGCCAGGCCAGCACAGCTCCCGCAGACCACAGGAGCAGGCTTATATGTCTGGCGCCTGGGAAAGACAGAACAATCACGGAACTTAATCTGCTCCCTGGCTTCTGCTGAATAGCGGAATGCATTACTTGCCATTGTTTGGAGACCTCCCTGTTTTGCTTCTGTGGGCTCAGTGCTCCTATGACGTCACTCCCCAGCTCAAAAACCTTCCAGGGCTCCACGCCTGGAATAAACTTACTGTCCACCCAGGGCCGGGACACTCCTGCCTCTCTCCTCTGACTGCTGATCGGCGGGGCCAATGTACCATCTATGCCACCTGTCCACCCCTGAGCATATCTGTGGCTTCTCCCTACGCAGGCCGTCCATCTTCCAGATGCTCCTCAAATGCTCCCTCCCGTGAAGGTTTCTACCACTGTGCAGCCCTTTCCCCACTGGCCTCTTTTCGGCGCTGGCCTTGCTCGGTCTTGCTCCCTAAGGTCTTGCTCTGTCCCCAAAAGTGAGCAAGTGTGTCTTTTCCCACTTTGATGCATCTGGAGCACAAAGCACAGGACCTCAAAGTCGGTGGACACTTAAGAACTGTGCCTGGTACCAATCACCTCAGAGGCGAAGAAGTGATGGGTAAAAAGGTCAGTGTGACACAAACGCTTAAAACCTGCAGAGGAGAAGCACACAGGACAAGGAGAGGGGCCGCAGAGACATGTGACCAGCGAGCTGTGCGGTCCTTACCCTTCTTGAACTCTTCCAGCATGGCGTCCAGCTTGGTGTCGTGGAAGACGAAGTGCACCGGGTGGTTGTAGAAGCGGGTGATAGTCTTGAGGGGGGTGCAGTCATCGGGGTCCACGAAGGCCAAGTCTTTGACATACAGAATATCCACGATGTTGGAGCGCTCGCCTTCGAAAACAGGGATGCGCGTGTAGCCGCTCTCCATGATCTCCGACATGGTGTTGAAGTCCAGGATGGCGTCACTGCGGATCATGAAGCAGTCATGGAGCTGGGTCATGATATCCTCCACCGTTTTGGTCCTTAGCTCCAGGGCCCCCTGGATCATATTCAGCTCCTCTTTTACCAGGTCATTATAGGGCTCTGTCACCTTCAACATCTCCATCAGCTTCTCCCGATTGTAAACAGTGCGGATCTCCTGGCCCAGGACGAAATCCAGGAGCTTGCTGATGGGGAAACTGAGGGGGAAGGTGAGCAGCATGAAGAATTTGGTGAGGACAATGGTGTTGGCACCCACGGCCAGCCCGTGCCGGGAGCACAGCGCTTGAGGTAAGATCTCCCCAAAAATGACAATGCCTATGGTGGAGAAGGCCACTGCCACAAGGCCGGACCCGATGAGGTTGTCCAAGAGGATGGTGAGGGAGGTGTTGACCAGCACATTCCCCAGCAGCAGGGAGCAAAGCAGGTAGTTGCCCTTGAGCCGGATGGGCAAGATCCTTCGGGCGTACTTCCGCTCTTTCTCAGTGCCGCAGTTCTGCACGATGCGCAGCTCTATGGGGTCCAGGGCCATGAGCCCCAGGTTGAGGCCCGAGAATATACCCGAGAGCACCAGCAGCACCATGACCAGAAGGATGTGCAGCCAGAGGGGCAGCATCCTCCCGTGCTCCTCCATCATGACGAGCAGCGAGTCCTTGTCGGTCCACCTGACCCAGGGCCCATCGGCCCGTGCCCGGGTGCACATCGCATACAGCTTCCTGCTCTCGCTCCTCCGCAGGAACTTGGTGAGCACCACGAGCATCCCGGACGTGTTCCCGCGGCTCACGTTGACCAGCTGGTGGACCACCAGGTCCTTGGTGAGCTCCGGGCAGGTGGTGGAGTTGTGGGCGGCCGCCTCGGCGTCGTCCACCTCGGTGAAGGAGATCAGGTTGCTGGAGATGTCGCTCAGGCTCTGGCCGTACAGCCTCAGGTTCACCGTGCTGCCCTCGGACACGAAGATGATGCCATCCGTGTTCATCCCACACGACTTGTTGCAGCTCGCCAGCCTCATGCCCAGGATCGCGCCCCGCTGGGGGCTGCCCTGGCCCCGGGCCCCCCGCAACCACAGGAGCGCCAGCGCCGCCAGGAGGAGGCGCCCTCGGGCCGGCCCGCTGCCCCAGCTCCCGCCCCCGCCGGCCGGCGCCATGTTGCTCGGCTCTGCAGCCCGCGCGCGCAGCCCGGCTCCGCGCCGCAGCTCTTGCCTCTCCGCCGCCGCCGCGCCAACTGCCCGGGCCGCGGGCCTGACGTCAAATCAGCGCCCCGCCCGCCCCGCCCGCCGGCCCACGCCCCTCATTTGCATGTTAAGCCCCGCCCCGGCGCACGGCTCTGGCGCCCGCCCTTAAGGGGGCCTGGACGTTTAAGGTGGCACTGTGCGGGAGGCGCGGGTGGGCATGCGTGCTTGTGTCGGGTCCTCTGCCTGCTGGTGCGTCCCGTCTGGGTCTTCGCCTGTCGTTGCTGCTGTTCCCGCGCCTGTGCCCAGTTTCCTGGCTCCCTGGTTTCTCGTGCCCATTGGGCTGCTTCCCGGTCTCTTCGGTCCCCAGCTCTCTGCCGTTCAGCTCAGGAGGATGAAAATCATTTCCTGATTTAGAAAAAGGGAACTTGAGGTTGAGGCTGGCATTGCAACTCCTGGGGATTTTGCTGACCTTGTCACCAGCCAGAAATCGGCCCCCACCTCCAGGCCTTGCTCGAAGGTCCCGTGGGCCAGGGACTGGCTCGGGCGGGAGGCAGAACCCACGAACTAAGGCTATCGCCCTACCAGCCTGGCCTAGGCTTACCCCGTGTCCTTTCCCTGTGGGCACTAGTGTTTCATTTTTGCTTTTTGGGATACTGGAGTTTGAACCCAGGAAGCACGCTTTACTTTTTTGTTTTAATTTTGTTTTTATTGGTACATGTTTTCAAAACATACAGATTGGGGAATCGGTCTGTGAACATAACGCATCTTCATTCTTTCTCACATCCTTTCCCCCTCCCCTCCTTCCACCTCTTAGTCTTCTTCCCACTTGCAAAAGATCTATTCCCGACTTCCTGTTAGCTGGCTTTTATTTTGCTCTTTGTTTATACTTCATGTTTCTCATATAAGAGAAACCATGCAATATTTAAGCTTGTGTATCTGTTTTATTTCACTTAACATTATGATCTGAAGCCCACATACATACATGATGGAGTCCTACTCTTCTATAAAGAAGAAACAACAGAGTCATGTGTAGGAAAAGTATCTCAAAAGAAGACCCAAACTTGCCTCAGATGTGTAATCCTGCCTCAGCCTTCCCAGTAGCTGGGATTACAGGGCTACAGATATGTACCCCCCACACCCGGTTTAGGCACAAGAGTTTATTGAACCTCTGTTATGTATGTGGCACTGGTTTTAGGCTCTGACGATACAGTAGCAAACAAGCCAAAGCCCTCGCCCACTGGAGTTTATAGTGTAGATAGCAGAAAACCGGCAATAAGCAAGTAAACACATATGTAATATTTCTCTAATCCTGTCAGCAGCCCTAAGTATTATATATTATTTCCTGTTTACAGATGCAGAAATTGAACCCAAGCATCAGTCCTTATCTCCCACTTAGCAACCTCTAGCCCCACTATCTCCATCTGTAAATGGTAGGAAGCCTGATAATACAGCACCACTTGGCTGAAAGCGTTGGCCTAGATACTGAACATGACGGGACGGCTTGGTGGATGCTCTCTGGCGATGTAGTAAGAATAATTGCTGGGGCTGCTGCTGCTGCTTGCCATTCTGGAACTAAGCCCCTAACCCCAAATTGCGATGACTGGCAGCTCCGGCAGCTGCGTGCAGAGTGCACAGAGAGGTGTGGCTGATGGCCTAACCCTGAAATGACTGCTTTCTCAGAGCCCTACCTGGATGTCGGTTGGCGTGAATGGAAAGCCAAGCATTCTGGGTATGTGGGGAAGAGGCCACAGCAGCCCGCCCTGTGAGAAACAGACAGACAAACATCCTTAGGTAATTGCAGAGCTGCACGAAGAAGCAGCAGCCCAGGGACCAGGCTGACCACCAGCTCCCTGAGCAAGTCTTTTCCCAGCCCTGGAGACACACACAAAGAAAGCACTTTTCTCTCTCCTTGCACCAGCACTTCGGTTTGTTTTTATTTTGATGTGCTTTTTGCCAATAAAAGCAGCAGTCGATACCAGCCACAAAAAGGATAGGCGGAGCAGCCCAATCAATGGTACAGTGTTGTGGAGGAAGGAGATGGGGTGGCAGAGGCCTGATGTAAGCAAACTGTGTCAGCAGAGCCCCAGGGTTTAGCCAATGGCAGACCTGAGAAGCTCCTTGCAAGTAGGGGCCTTACTTCACCACCAGTGTCCCGCAAGCCAGATTTTTCCTTTTTGTTTGTTTTTTGAGACAGGCTCTCACTATATAGTTCTTCAACTCACTCTATAGCCCAGGTTGGCCTCAAATAAGTGGTGATTTTCCTGCCTCAGCTTCCCCAGCACTGAGACTACAGGCATACGCCACCATGCCCTGCTACAGCCAGGTGGCAAAGAACAGGCGCCTTAGGCCAGGCATGGTGGCACAGGCCAGTAATCCCAGTGCTGAGCTAGCACTGAGGCTGAAGCAGGACGACTGCTGTGTGTTTGAGTCCAGCTGAGGCTTTGGAGTGAGTTCCAGGGCAGCCTGAACTACATGATCAAGATCCTGTCACAAAAACAAATAAGCAAAACAACAAAAACCAGCAGCTTCAGGATGGGTGCTGGCTAAGACAGGACAAAAACAGAATCTCTGACCCACTGTCCCCTCTGAGTCTATCTCCTCCAATCTGGATGAGCCACCGGCACCACCTCAGAGCAGGCGCAGCCCCCTCTTCAGCAGGCCTGAGCCCCAGTCCCTCCTCAGTCCCATTCTGCTACCAACCAAGTGGCTGTTTTTATTTTGCCTTTTCCAAGGTGTCTCCACTCAGCTCCGACAGTCAGTATGCACTGCACTGAGCCAATAAAGAGAAAGAAACAGAAGCTTTGGAGTAACTTGGCTGACAGGTGGGAGCCAATAAGGGGTGGGAGGCGTGGAAGCAATGAAGTTCTACTAACATAAAGTCCCCCAGATCAGTCTGGCTCACGACAGCCCACGATTGGGAGGAGAGCAGCAGACTCAAGGAAACAAAGAGCCAGATTCCTCCCCACCCTCCAGGCGCCTGAGACCGAGGAGAGGACACAGGGCTTACTTGCTCTCTAAAAACACAAATACATTGTAAAGCAGGGGGTGTCAGAGGAGGGGACCGGAGCCCAGGCTGGACTTGAGGTTCGGTGGCTGCTGCTGTGGTGTCGCACTGCCAGGTAAGCACCCAAACTTCCACACCGGCCCTGTTCAAATTCCTCTCCCATGAGGAAGTCGGAGAGCCTGGGTGCACCTTGGCTCCAGGAAGCAGACTGTGAGGGGCAGCAAACAAACAGGAGCCTCTCTCCCTCCCCTTGGGGGGGTCAGAGGAAGTCTGCCTCGGGGTGACAGGTCCCTACTCAATGAGCTGTGTCACCTTGCAGGTAAGGTGTTGGGGAGAAGGTCTTTCCAAGACCCAGCGCATGGCAAAGTGCTCCGTGTGCCCGTGGGATCTGTGGGCCAACAGCTCTTTGTCAGCACTGCAGCAGCCTGGCTCTGAGCAGTCCTGAGGGTTATTGTCCCCTGTGCTTGTACCTGACATCATGCTAATGCCGGGAACAAAAAGAAGAACAGGATTCTGAATTAGCGAGGCAGGACCTCACCCTCTGACACTGCGGTCTCCTCTGAGCCCCCAGGACAGGATTGCTGTGAGCAGACAAGCCTGAGACCCAGGCTCCCCTGGCCCCACTTTGGAAGTCTCTTGCCGTAGGCAAGGTCCCTGGGCTGGCAGCTGTCTGGGAGCAAGGGACACAGTGAGCATGGGATGAGCGAGGGAGGGAGCTGCCTTGGCCCAGACCCCAGCTCAGGTCAACCCAGCAGACAGGGACAGAAGGATGTCACCGAGTCTACCTGAAACTCTGGCCTTGTGGCACCAGAAGAGGGGGTGAAGCCGTCATGTTGGTAGGGCTGGAGCCATGAGAGGATGCGCTGTGGCAGGAAGTCCAATGACAAAGTGTCCTTCACCCTGGAGGTCTTGGCCCAGCCCCTGGGACACGTCGGGGGCTGGCCCGGACACTGACAGCCCGTGAGACCCTAGACTGGAATCTCCCTGAGTGTCACTGGCAGGTGCCTGAGCCGTGGCAGGAACTCCATAACATGCTCTATTGCCATGACGATGGTGGAAACCGCAGCCAGGATTTTCAGGGCAGACACCCGGACTCGTTAGCTCTAGACTCCTTAGCTTCTCTGCATCCTCAGTGGCCACTGCTTCCTGTTCTTCTCTTTCACTTTTCTCTGCAGGGAAGATGTAAGCAAGACGAATCTGGAGCCTTGGGCCTCCCGGGAAGGGAAGAAAGCAGATTGGGGTAGACGGGAGCAGGGAGAGGTTTCCACTCCTCGAAGGGGCTCGGGTTGAAACGGCAGCTTCTCCTCCAGCATCAGGCCACAGCGCAAGACCTGCCTTGCCAGGGAAGCCCCTGCCTGCCCCAGGCCACACAGATCTGGGGAGATGGGAAGACCCTAGATCTCCCCCTGCTCTCCTTTTCCTAAAAGGTTTTGTATTGTATTATTTGAGACAAAGTCTCCGTATGCAGTTCAGATTGGCCTCGAACTCACTGTGTAGCGCAGGCTGGCCTTGAACTCTCAGGGATCTTCCTGCCTCAGCCTCCTGAGTGCTGGGATTACAGGTATATGTCACCAAGCCTGGCCTGCTCTGCTTTTCTTGTTTTTTGGGTTTTTTTTTGAGGCAGTGTCTTAAACTCACTATGTATTCCAGGCTGGCCTTGAACTCCAGCGAACCACTTCCCTCAGCCTTTCAAATTCTGGGATTACCGGCATGTGCCACCACACGCAGCTCATCCTGCTCTTTATGTTCCCCCAGCCCCCTGCACACGGGAGCACCACCATCTCCAAGAGTGGCTCCCACAGCGAGATTTCCTTCTACCTTGAGAAACACAGGCCCCCTCCCCACTTTATTTCCTGTGCTGCTGGGCTCTGAATCCAGGTTTCAAGCAATGTTAAACACATACATCCCCAGGGAACAGATCTTTCTATATTCTAGAAACGAGCCCCTAGTGAGACCCGTGATTTACATATATTTTCTCCTATTCTATGGGTTGTCCGTGTGCACGCGCATGTGTGTGCGTGCATCTGTGTGTGTGTGTGTGTGTGTGTGTGTGTGTGTGTGATCTCAGTGCTCAGGCCCAGGGCTGAGCTGCATTTCCAGGCCTAAATCCTTTTTTATTTTGAGAGATTATACTAAGGAAAACCAAAGCAGAGTGAGATAACAGAGTATTTACAAAAGCTTAAGAGCCAGCGCTGTGCTAAGGTCCGACAGGGCTTAGTCTGAAGACAACAAATGGTTCACACGCTGCTCTCACTAGCAGTTTTCCCACTGCGCCTGCTGGGTCTCCTTCCCTGCATCTTACTCCCCTCACAATTTTCAATTCCCCGATACTGATGAGGCCAGCCTGGCTTGCAAAGAACAAAGGAAGAAACTTCAAAGAACAACAGCCCAAGGCCTACAACCCTCATCAGTCGTCTTCCATTGGGTTTACAGGAACCAGGGACCTCTGGAATGCCTCGTCACCTGGGACATCAAAGAGGGGACAATGTCAAGGGGGCCAGGCTGCAGCCCAGAGGTCCAGCCCTTACCCAGTGTGGGTAAAGCCAAGGGTTCGATCCCCTGCACCAGCAGGAACAGAAGCTGTGTCAAAAGCATTGATTACCGCAAGAGTTGATGGCCAGTCTGGTGCCCGCTTGGCTATGGCTACAATTAGACTCACAGCAGCCCACGTAAGCAAAATGGGACTTGGACCGAAGCCTGACCTCTTTAGACTGCCAGCGTGTTGCCGCTGAGGCTTTCTTCCCCGGTCCTTCTGTCTCCCGAGTTCCTGGTCTCTCCAGGCACAGTGACCCTTGACAGCGGAGAAAGGCTTTAGCTGAGCTGCCCAGGGCTCTTTCCCTTGTCAACCAATAAACTGGAGCGAAGTGCTTCACCCTCTAGAGTCGTGGTTTGTCCATTTTTAGGATTGGGATGGAGAGACCGGGCTGGCTACATGGAAAGGACCAAGTGAGCCAGTGGCCGGGATCACTGCTCTAACTCGTTAGTTTTTGTTTTTTTTCATTCTGTCAGGTCACTACTTTCTTTGTATATTTAATTCATTCATTCACGTATTTTTATACTTTTAATGAGCTTCTAAACTTGTAAAATTTAGCCAGGCATGGCGGTTGTGCATGTCTGTAATCACAGCACTCTGGAAGGCTGAGGCAGGAGGACTGCAAGTCTGAACCCATCTGAGCAATTTAGCAAGCCCCTGCCTCAAAATTTAAAAGAAGGGCTGGGGATGTAGCTCAGAGTTAAGGCCTTGAGTTCATTCCCCAGCACACACACACACACACACACACACACACACACACACACACACGAATAATAAAAAATAGATAAAATTGCAATATATATATTTATATTTTATATATATATTCTTTGCAACAAATTCAATTAGCACAGCATATATAAAACAAAACACAAGCTCCTCCACTCCAATGCCCATGGGCTGTTTTCTTGCTAAGTGTCTTTGCACCATCTGCCCTCCTCCTTATCGTGTCTGCTCTGGGTTTGAGGCTGTCTTCACTGGACTGAGAGTCCCTCGAAGGCAAAAGTCTCTCACAGTTGTCATGTGTGTCCGGAGTGGTCACTATCACACACACATTTGGAGAGTGAGGTGGACTGCCCTTAAAGGGGGTTAGCAGGGCTAGGGATTTAGCTCAGTGGGCCAGTTCCTGCCTGGCAAGTGTGAGGTCCCCAATTCGATTCCTGGTACCCCAAAACAAAAAGGGAGGTTAGAATAACACCACCAAGGGCCAGGGGTTGGAAGACAGGAGGAAGCGCTTAGCTGGTGACTGTAGATATGAAATTACAACTCTGCTTCCTGAGACTATATTTAGCCTCTGGTATTATTTGTATCTTAATTCTGTTGCTTAAAAGAAGCAAAAATAATCTGGTCATGACCCAATCAAATTTATTTATTTGTTTATTTTTGTGTTTGTTTGTTTGTTGAAACATGGACTCGCTGTATAGTTCAAGCTGGTCTTGAATTTAATAGGTAGCCCAGGCTGGCTTTGAATTTATAATGATCCTCCTGCCTCAGCCTCCCAAGTACTGGTTTATAGGTGTATACCACCATGCCTGGCTGTTTATTTTTTGAGACAGGGACTCACTATATTTTCCAGGATGCCCTTGAATTCACTATATAGCCAAAGCTGGCCTCAAAGCCAAAGCAGACATCTCAAATGTAATAAAATAAAATAAAATAAAATAAAATAAAATAAAATAAAATAAAATAAAATAATAAAATAAGCAAAAAAATTCATGAGGAGCTTTAGCAGCTCTACCCCTTGCTGGGCTGCAACACTTTTGTCTCTAGAGAGGACTGGGTCAGACCCAGGGGCCGTCCTACCTTAAATTCTTGGCTGTGTGGCTTTTCCTGGGGGCAGGGGATGGCTCAGGTGTGTCCTCTGGAATTCATGTGTTGGAAAAATTGATCCCAAAGTCATCTGCTCATAGTACTTGGAATCAGGGACTTTTGGGAAGTAATTGGGGAAGATAAAGCCATCGGGACGCTGGCATAGGTGGCTGTATAGGAAGGGGCACAGGGGCCCTGAGCTGGCACGCTTGCTCTGTCTCACCAAGATAGGAGTGGTGGCAATGGCACATGCCTGCAACACCAGCACCCTGGGAGGCTGAGGCAGGAGGATCTCAATTTCAAGCCCAGCCTGGATAATTTAGTAACTTAGTGAAACTTTCTCTCAAAATCAAAAATTAAAAGGTTGGGAATATAGCTCAGTGTAGAGGCCCTGGGTTCAATCCCTAGCATGGAAAACCAAGCAAAAACAAAAGAAAAAAATGGACAAAGACATCAGTGAACACCACAGAGCATGGCGGCTGGCTGCTATACAGGAAGGCAAGGTCAGACCGAGTGGGCATCTGTGATTTCGATCCTTCCAGTTTCCTGATCCCTTTCTTCCAGGGGTGGCACCTCCTCTGTGTCTGGGACCTGCCGCTCCTCCACTTTCCCCATGAGATCTGACCAGGCATGTACAAAGTACCCGTGCCCATAGCAAGGGACTTAGGAGGAGCAGGGGACACCGCATGCCCAGCCAGGACCCTGAAACAGAGCTTTCCCACAGGAAGGGACGTCCAGAAAGAGAGGTTAGACGAGTTTCAGGCTGTCTGCAGCTGCAGACAGAATGCCTGTTCAGCTTCACCTCACCCTTTAAGGGGTGACTGTGATGCTTGGATTTCCTAAGTGATTATGAGTAGGCAGCTAGGCCCTCTGTATGGGACTGTTAACAGGTGCTGGGACCTTTAAGAGGCGGGGCCTAATAAGAGGGCCTTACTGGCTCCTCCCTGTCTCTGATATCAGTCAAGAACTTGAAACAGCTAGAGGCCAAATGGGCACAACCGGTAGGGGCACTAGTGCAAAGGGAGGGTTGCACAAGTCTGAGGTCAGCCTGGGCCACACAGTGAGTGCAAGACCACCCTGAACCACAGAGTGAGACCCTGTCTCAAAAAACCAACCAACCTAGTCCCAGCACTCAGGAGGCTGAAGCAGGAGGATCCTTGCAAGTTTGAGACCAGCCTGAGCTACAAAGTGAGTTCTAGGCCAGCCTAAAATGCATAGCAAGACTCTGTCTCCAAAAAAAGAAAGAAAGAAACTTGCTCAGGACCAAACGGAAATGGATTTCTGTGCTGTTCTCTAAGGACTTCCTCCAAAAAAAAAAAAAAAAAGGAAAATTTTTGTACACGCTTGACTGCAGTCGCCACTCTATGGATCCATAATACAGCGTAGTTTTATTTGTTTTCCATTCAAGGTTTTTAAGCAGTTTCTGTCAAATTTCCCTTTTTCCTTCCTTCCTGAGATCTTGGCAGGATCCCTTAGCTCTGGTATGACTTTTAGTATTAAAAGCCCAGTCTGGCCCATTAAAAACACCCATCTCATTCTTTACTCACTCAACCCTGCACCCCCATCCCCTTTCTTCATGCTTCGAGATTTTGTTTGATTTCTTTGTGGTGCCGAGCTTCAAATCTGGGGGCTCAAACGTACCAGAAAAGCACTTTACCATGGAGCTACATCTCCAGCCCTTCTTGTTTAATTTTTTTATTAGTACATGTGTGTGGCAGTTGGTATCTGTATGTGACGTATCTTTTTTTCATTCCCTCTCCCTCTTCTCCCTCCTCTCTCTGTCTCTTGATCCACTTTCCCTTTCGAGAAAGATCCGTCTCCTTACTCCCTATGAGCTAGTCAACCCTTAGTTTTATTTGTTGATTTATTTAAGACAGGATCTTGCTCTGTAATTCAGGCTGGTCTTGAATTCGTGGCAATATTCCTGCCTCAGCCTCCCAAGTGCTAGGATTACACACACGTGCCACCGTGCCTGGCCCTCATTTTATTCTGAGAGAAGGTCGCTAATTTGCTTAGGTCAGCCTGCACCTTTGGGATCGTCCTGGGCCTCAGCACCCCCCAGTGCTGGGATGGCAGGTGCCTGCCACGGTGGGCGGCCGTATTTGATATTGAGCCATGGCTGTGGCCCAGCTTCTCCCTTCCTTTCCAGGGCCTAACTTCTCCAGTTTGGGGGCTCAATGTGGGCCAGAAGGGAAGACAGGTCATTATTTTTACCTAGTCTCCCACAGTACCCCTTGCACTTTGGGGTTGTTGCTGCTTTATTGAGAGTGACTTGAGTCCAGGTTTGGCTCTCCCCTTTCTTTCTCTCTCTGTCTCTGTCTCTGTCTCTCTGTCTCTCTCTGGAACAGAGAAGGAAAGCCAAGGCCCCATGCATGCTAGGCAAGCGTTCTACCACCGAGCTGTACCTCCCGCACCAGACTTTGGCTTCGTAGCACTAGAAGCTTCTCTCGGTCTCTCTCAGGCCTACCTGCGGCAGCTGCTTGCTTCAGAGCTGCCCTGTGTCTGCAGAAAGCCTTCTTCCATGAATGCTCCCGCCGGCTGCAGTGGATCCCACCCCACTGCCCACCTCCGGGCTTCTCCACTTCTCCTCCCTCTGCCCTGGGAGTCGTGGGGGCAGAGGGCAAGGCTACAGGACCCTGACGGTGGCATGAAGTTCCACACTCTTTTGGCAGAAGCCCCCCAGGTTTCTTGCCTCACCCTTTTACCTGGACTTTAGGAGGCACATATGTGAGTTAGCTATGGCTGCATGACGAATTTCCCCTGAGATGAAGTGATTCAGACACCCATCTTGCCGTCAGCTCAGTAGGTCGGGGCAGTGCCCAGGAAGCACATTAGCGACGTTGTTCCGGTTCTGAGTCTCACGAGTGACAGTGAGGCTGCAGGCATCTGATGCTCTGTTGGGGCTGGAAGATCCATTTCCACCTCACCTCAGTGGCTGTCGGGGGAGACCCCAGCTTTTACCGTGAAGCTTGGTGTGTCGGACCCGCTTTCCCTGGAATCAGTGACTTATGACAGAGAAAAAAATCAAGATGAAAGCCACTTGCCTTTTGTGACCTAGCTTCTTGAAGTGACATAACACTACTTTCCTGCTCTTAGTTGCACAGACCAAACCTGAAATCCCGTGTGGAGGAGCCCTGCAGGCATGAATGTCAGAGGCAAAGGCCAACCGGCTGCCGCAGGTGAGGGGACTTCCTCTTCCTGAACAATGACTGATGAAGAAATTTTCCCTCACTTTGACCCCCAACAGCTTCGCTTCAAAACTAGAAATTTGAACCAGCAAGGCAGAACCTACCTGTCATCCCAGCACTCTGGCAGGCTGAGGCCAAAGATTGCAAGTTGGAGCCCAGCCTGGACAATTTAGTGATTTAGTGAAAATTTGTCTCAAAATTTAAAAAGAAAAAAAATTTTAAAGGCCTGGGGGGCCAGGCGTGGTATGCATGCCTGTAATCCCAGCATTTAGGAGGGTGAGGCAAGAGCATTACCATGAGTTCAAGGCCAGCCTGGGCTATATAGTAAAATTCTGTCTCAAAAAAAAAAAGGTCCCGGGGATGTGATGGACCTGGGTTCCATCCCCAGTACTGCACACACGCACGCACACACACACACACACACACAGACTAGACATTTGGTCTTACTAGGGTGGGTAGATGAGCAATAGACACATAAATCTGCAATCACCAAAATGAAACTCATTATCTTTGTCTCCAAAACATCTGTCTCCCGTAATTTGCTTCCTGTCACATATGGCAACTGTATCTTTCCAGTGGCTTTGACCAAAGTCTTGGGGTCACCTGTCTCCATCCTCTCTTGCTGTTGGACCTTTGATACTCCCATCAGCAGACCCTGCTGACTGTACACAGAAAGCACGGTCATCCCTAGTGTCCTTGGGAGAACCAGGACCACTCAGAGGCCAAAGTCCTTGGGTGTTCCTGTCTCTTATTTAAATCTTTGGCAAATAAGAAAGAGACTAAGAGATGGAGGGACAGGGAAGGAGGGAAAGGGAATGTAAAAAAAAAAAAAGAGATGTTATTTGTATGTACCAAGTTCCCACAATTAATGTATTCATGATATACCACAAACATGTACTAAAAAAGGAATAGTGTTTACATATAACCTATGCACATTTGCCAATATAATCCACGTGCTGTTTTGTTTTTTCTTTCTTTCCTCTTTTTCAGTGCTAGGAACAGAATTCGGGGTTTCATGCGTGCTACACACTGAGCTATATTCCCACCTTCATCCTGCATACTTCCAGTCATATCTAGATTAATTATGATACCTAACACATTGTCAATTCCATGTAGTTTTTATGCTGTATCGTTTAGGGAGAGTGCCTAGATAAAAGAACGGGGGTAGGGCTGGGGATATAACTCAGCGGTCCAAGGGCCTGCCTGGTAAGTTGTGAGGTCACGAGTTCGATCCCCAGTACCAAAGGGGAGAAAAAAAAAAAAAAGGATGTGCTCAATGGAGATACAATTTTAAAAACTATGTTTGAGTCAAGCATGGTGGTACATGCCTGTAATCTTAGCTCTGTGAGAGGCTGCAGTAGGTAGATTACAAGTTCAAATCCAGGAGAACAGATATGAGGGTGCATGCCTAGGGTCCTAACACTCTAAGAGGCTGGGGCAGAAGGAGCCCAAGTTCAAGTCCAGCTCCAGAAACTTAGTGATTTAGCAAGATCCTGTCTCAAAATAAGAAATTGAAAAAGGGCTGAGAGTGTAGCTCAGGGTGAAGGTCCTGAGTTCCATCTCCAGTGGCCCAAAATAGCAACAATAAATATGAATGAATCCCTTGGGGGCCACCATCCAGGCCCCAGGCACCTTCTTTTCTCACTCCTTTATGCACCTTGCCTTCTTTCTACCTGGTCTTCGGGCTTCTACCACACTCCCCTTCAGTCTATTTTCAAGTCAGCAGACAGAGGGAGCCTTTAAGTAAGTTAGATCTCACAACTCCTCCCATCAAAGCCTTCCAGGGACTTCTCCATTTCTTCTAGAGTAGAAGCTGAGGTCCTAACCTTTGACTTATTGACCTTTGACCTACAAACAGAAGTTTGATCTTCAACTAAAGAGAGGCAAAAGGTTCTTAGTGGGGCACGGATGTGATGGAAACAAACTTTGGAAGGTTAATTGCGGCAGGCTGTTGGGGGATTGAGGGGGAGGATTTCCAGAAAAGTTACCCCTGTAATCCAAATGTAAAGGTAATGCAGGAGCTCGGATGTGGTGAAGCTGGCTGGGGAAATGAACAGAGCCTCCCAACCCAAGATCCTAGGACAGCGTCAAATAATTCCCAGGACCTGAATGTAGAACTTCTCGCGGGTTTCCGTGAGACGTGGATGGCGTAAAAGAGAGGAGCTGGCGCAGGGAGTCCCCGGTCTCCTGACTTCCCACGATAGCCCGTGCTGCGCAGACGCAAGGAGTATGTTCATTTCCACTTTTATCTCCTTTTCCTGTTGTTCAGCCCAAGTTCAGCTGCAGAGCTGGTTTCTCCCATACTCACTTTTGAAATAAACTTTGGGCACCATTTTTGGCTTGTCTCATCCAATTCTTTGTTCAAGGCAAAAGGACCTGAAATACTTTTGGATTTTTTTTTTTTTTTTTTTTTGGTACCACATATTGAACTCATGACCTTGCACTTGCCAGGCAGGCGCTTACACCCTAACGCATTGAAATACTTTTGATTTGCAAGCCATTCCTAAAGGAACTACCCAATAACAAACCAATAACACTTAAGCACAAAATAGCTCCCACTTAGCGCTATGTGCTAGATTCTATGAGGTGAATATTTGCATTATTCTCTTGCTACAGATTAAAAACTGGGTCCCAAACAAGTTGAATAACTTGCTCGAGATATCCAATAGGCAAGACCAGCAGAATCTTTTTTTTTTTTTAAATCCTCTCCCCACTTTTTTTTTTTTTTTTTTTGGTCTTTTTGAGATAGAGTCTCACTATGCAGTGCAGGCTGGCTTTGAGCTCATTTTGTAGCCCAGTCTGGTCTCGAACAGAATACTACATTCAAACCTTACTATTTCCAGCACATTCTAATTTGTCTTTTCTTTTCTTTCTTTTTTTTTTTTGTACCAGGGATCAAACTCATAACCTTGGGCTTGCATCACTGAGCTAAATCCCCAGTCTGTCTTTGTTTCTATTTTATGGAAAAAAGGTAACATTTCATAGCAAAATAACAGGAATAACAATAGTTAACACATTATATGTTGTTATCGGACTTGTCATTTTCACTGAGAAAGTTGGAGCCGAAAAAAATCATGACAGAAGATACAATCTTTATTTAAAAAACAGGCACAAAAAAACCACACAAAAAATAAAAAACAAAACAAACAAACAAACAAACAGGCACAAGGCCCCGTCCAATGACAAAGCTATAATCTCTGTACTCTGGGAAACTGAGATGGGAGAATCACAAATTTGGGCCCAACCTGGGCAATTTAGCAATTTAGAGGATCTTCTCTCAGAACCAGACATGGTGGCACAAGCCTATAATCCCAGCACTTGGGAGCTTGAGGCAGGAGGATCACTGTGAGTTCAAGAGCAGCCTGGGCTACATAGTGAGTTCAAGGCCAGCCTGAACTGATAGTAAGACCCTGCCTCAAAAAATAAAAACAAAACAAAAAACAAACAAAAAACCCTGCCATGGTTTATGTTGGTGGCCCCCAGGCCTCATGTATTTGCATTGCACATTTGTGACTGGTTCATTGTCTAGTGCTTGGACTGATGGTGTCAGTGCTACACCCTCCTAGAGGGTGGAGCCAAGATGTGATGTAATGGCAGGAAGAAGGTGTGTCTCTCTCTTTTGCTGGTTTCCACCTTGCTGTTTGCAGCTGCCATGAACTGCAGCCCTGCCATGCCACCCTGCCTTGGAGCCAACTGAGTATGGACTGAAACCTCCCAAAACTGTAAGAAATAAACCTTTCCTTTCCCAACTTTGGGCATCAGGTATCTTGTCTCAGCAACGAATAAAAAGTAACTAAGACAAACCCCATAGAGCCTAGTAGGCAAGTGGGAGATCTTGAGTTCAATTCCTGGTACAAAAAGAACCTCCAAAAACTGAAGATACTATCTGAAACATAAATAAATAAATAAATAAATAAGGGCTGGAGACATATGTAGTTCAGTTGCAAAGGCCCTGGGTTCAAACCCTAGTTCTGTGACCAAATAAAAAATAACAGCCAAAGTCTGGGGGTGGAATTCAGAGGTAGAGTGGCATTTAACAGGGGGCTTAGTTACTTTTCTCATTGTGACAAAATATGGGACATCTCAAGTTAAAGGGGGAAAGGTTTACTTAGCTCACAGCTTGTGGAGGTTTAAGTGTATCATTGGCTGGCTCCAAGGCAGGGTGGCTTGGCAGAGGGGCATCAGCAAAGAGGAGCAGTTCATGGCGGCAGAAGACAGCACAAGCAACACGGCAGGACCACGGTGCTTTTTGCTTCTTTTATCTTACCAGGTTGGGCGGCACCTTTTCAGGCTGGGTAGCACTCACACCCTTCATCCTAGTGCCCCTGACCCTCACATTGTACCACGAATTAATTTCCTAGATCCAGCCACCACTCTAGATGCAGCCACCTCTGGAAGGAACCTGCCCATGAGCCAGTGGAGCTCTTGAGGGACATCCAGACATGAGCCGTAACAACACGCATAAGGCCCTGGCTGCTGTCCCTAGCACAAATGACAACAAAACTAACTGGTCCTGTCACATGTGTCTAGTTGTTTAAAAACTATTGAGTAAGATTTAAAGAAACACACTATGTTTTTGTTGTTCTTTTGTTTTGTTTTTCCGAAACAGAATCTTACTGTGACTTCAGGCTGGTTTTAAACTCACCGGATAGCCATGGCTGGCCTTGAATTCAGCAACCCTCCTGCTTCAGCCTCCTGAGTGCTGGAATTAGAGGCATGTGCCACCATGCCTAGCTGTCAGTTTTTATTTTGTTTTTTTTTTTTCTGTTGTCAGTTAATTTTTTTAAGTGTTCCATTTTTTTTGTTTTGTTTTGGTTTGGTCTTTTTGAGACAGGGTCTCGCTGTGCAGTTCAGGCTGGCCTTGAGCTCACTCTGTAGCCCAGGCTGGTCTCAAACTTGCAAGGATCCTCCTGCCTCAGCCTCCCCAGTGCTGGGATTACAGGCATGAGCCACCATACCCAGCTAGTATTCCATTTTTAATCCATCAATTTTTTTTAAATTTTCTAATCTCGTCTTGACTTCCTGGCTTCTTCCCTGAGCCAATGACCCGCAGACATCTTTTGGAAATGGCCATCATCATTATCAGGCAGACAAGCGGGTTCTCACCACCACTGCGTGGCTTCCACTTGTCCTGAAAAGCCTGTGTTTCTGTGTCCAGGTTTTGCCTCAGGCAAATCAAATGCTTCCCTCCCTTGGTTTCCCCATTCCCAGGTCCTTTTAGGCTCCCACAGGCAGATGGCGAATGACAATGAGACCCACAGAAACCTTTGCTAAGCTGTTGACCTCAAGAGCCATAGCTCTGGTATTTCTACATGATAGAATTTGCACAACACTCGCTTCTATGCTGCCCCCAAATCCTTCAGCAATGTCCTCAAATCAGCCAGTGATGTCTTCATTTATAAACCTACTTCTAGTCGGGCATGGTGGTGTACACCTGTAACCCCAGCACCCAGGAGGCTGAGGCAGGAAGGCTAGCTTGGGCAACATAGTGAGTTTAAGACCAGCCTGAACTACAGAGCAAGACTCTGTCTCAAAAACAATCAAAAGTAAAAAAACAAAACAAAAACAAAAACAAAAATATCCACACCCACAAGCCTACTTTTGCCGTATGTACTTGCTTTGAAAGGGACCAAAGTAACTCTGCCAGAACACCTTTCCACCCGGATACAAAACCGTGGAGCGCTTTATAAACTGCAGTGAGGCAAGCATGCGCACAACTCCTTATAGTTGTCTTCCGCTTCCTGCTCCAGCCATCCCACATGCTAGGTTTCATCATCCGTTTTACAGATGTAGAATTTGAGACTCAGAAAGATTACTACATTTTCACCCACGGTCACCTAGCAAGAATTAGTGAGACTTAACAGTAAAGACAGGGTCCCCAAAATAGAGTTGGGAATGGGGTCTGCTGAGTCACACCCCTCCAGGGACCTTGCAAGAACATCGGCCAGGTGTCCTGCGGCTGTCTGGGGTCCCCCTATCCCCGGGGCAAGGTCAGGCAGGGCGTCAGCTCAAGGGCACATGGGTTCTTCCTGGGCACCGTGTGATTACTGCACAGGCTGGACCCTAAAAAGCACGCTGTCTCCTCCAGGGTGGAGATTCTGCGTTTACACAATGGCCGGAGCTCCTTTGTAATCCCCTTAAAAGCCCTGGACAAAGAGCACTTGTGGGTGTCCTACTCAGAACCTCCTCCCAGCCAGCAGGAACTCCACTTCCTTGCTTTTACGCCTTTTACTTTCTTGCCTTTATTGTTTCAATAGTAGCTTACACCCTACCTCCTCTATCCATTGTCCATTCTCCGGCAGGGGTCAGGACTCTGACCTTCCAGTAGTCACTGAGCAGAGCTGGTTCTCATGCCAACTTGAGTATGCCAGGGTCCTCCTCCTTCTCCCAATCCTGTGCCATAATGCTCGGTGAATCACATGCACTAACCCTGCAACAAGCAGGTCCCTTAGAGGCAGACCCTGATTGCTGGGATTCTACTTCCTGATGGAGTCACCAGAGTTCTGAGACCTGGACTTCAGGATACAGATCTTTATCAGTTAGTTCACCAGTGGATAAATAGATAGCGGAGAACAAGTCATTCTGATTCAACTGCCATGTAATTAAGTGACAAACCCAAACATTAATGTCTTTCTTTCTTTTTTTTTTTTTTTTTTTGAGACAGGATCTCACTGAGCAGTTTAGGCTAGCCTTGAACTCGGTGTGTAGCCCAGGCTAGTCTCAAACTTGTGATGATTCTCCTGCCTCAGTCTCCTGAGCACTGGGATGTTTCACCCATACTCCTAGGCATGTTTCACCATGCCTGACTCCAAATACTAATTTCTTAATTTTTACTGAGAAATTAAACTTCTAAGAGGGCTACCATGCTAGATGTCCATATGAATATATTGGAAGAATAGATTAGATTTGAATAAAGTTATAAGAAGACCCTTAGAAAGAAGATACTTCAGAAATACAGAACTGGGCCGGGAGTTTTTTAGCTCAGCAGTGCAAGCACCTGCCTGGCAAGTGTGAGGTCCTGAGTTCAATCCTTGGTATCTAAAAAAAAAAACAAAAAAGCATTCTTCCACAAATACAGAGCTGAGGTAACTCTTATACATGTCATCTCCTGACTGTTCTTCTTCTTTCTCCCTAGTTATGACATTTTATTGAATGGGTCACAACTTTACCAGATTACAGTTTTCATTCCCTTTAGGAAATTGAAAAAACCCCATAAATGCATACACTGTACATTTTCTAATCATCTCATCTCCAGCGGGAGATTTTATCAAGCTCTTTATTAAGGTAAGTCTCATACATAAAGCTAGAAGGAGATTTCTGCTGTATCCCTACCTAGATTCAATAGTTATCAACATCCTACTGGTTTGGGAATTTAAAAAAAATATCTGCCCTCACCTGTCCCAACACACACGCAAATGCACTTTCTTTTCTTGTACTGGAAATCGAACTCATGACCTTGCACTTCCCAGGCAGGCGCTGTGCTGCTGAGCTATATATTTCAGCTCCCCATCAGCATATTTTAAACCAAATTTCTAAATCTTACCTCCAAATCTCACGGTTAAATGTAGGCATCATACTCTGTCTGGGATGTGTTCATGCTCCATGAAGTGAGTATAAACATTCTCATTTTAAAGCCTGCATCTCAGGAGGTCGACAGGAGACCCTGGATGTGAATAGTTTGTAGTCCAGTTCTCCTGGTGGACAGTCTCAAGACCAGATCCTGGGTCCCACTCTAAACTTGTGGACGTGAGGGCTGGGCACAAGCGCTTCGGGGTGAGGCCCAGTGTCTGTGTGCTTCAGAGGTACCCAGGATATTGGCTCTGCAGGCCTGCATTGAGAGGTCCCTGCTGGAAGCAGCTGTCCAGGTGGCCTTGGGGCTGTTCTTCTCCATGCTGGAGGTATAGCGGGCTGTGACCCAGCCAGCAGTGACCAGAGGGCTGAAGATAACTCACCCCAAGGCCCGCTGAGGCCCCCGAGGAGGGAGGATGGTCATACCTGTTCTGGGTCCTGGGGTTGGAGGAGTGGTGGATCTGAAGAGAGTGGCAGAGCTCAGACAGGAAGGGCGGGAGGGAGAGAAAGGACCGGCCTGGAAGCTATCAGGTATCAGGCCCCTGAGCACACCTGTTTGGCTTTGAAGTTGGCAAATGGAAGAATAGCCCAGATGCACAGCTGGAAATGTATTTGAATGCCCCTTGCCCTGCAGCTGTGTGCCTTGGATCATGGGTTCTGCCTTCATGGAGAAACAGGAATATCAGACAGCTGAAAGGACGGTAGATCAAGGTCTGATCCGGCTTTCAGAAGATGCTTGAAGCCCCGCACAGTGGCTCAAGCCTGTAACCCCAGTTACTTGGCAGGCTGATGCAGGTGGATTGCTCCAAGTTGGAGGTCAACTTCGACTACATAGTGAGTTCAAGGGTCTACATTGTAGACCCTGTCTCAAACAAAACAAAACAAACAAAAAAACTAAAACAACAACAACAACAAAAGCTGGCTGTGTTTGAAGTGTGTTAATGGAAATTACCTGAAACTGGGACTTCTAAAAAGCAGCTACAGTAGAAACCCACCATTCATTCTTTTTCTTCCCAGTGTTCTAGTCTGAGAAGTAGCTGGTAGCCGACTGCTCTAGCCATTCTAGGTGTAATGGTTGATACAAAATAACTCCATAAGGTAAGAAGTATAGCTAAGTGATTCCGCAGGGGCCAGGGTCCTTACTTTGTAAACATTCTCAGCCTGTATAAGAGGAGGGGACAGAGGTGGTGTGAGTGCTACACCCACTCTGGGGCAGTGTGGGGTGTGGTGGGGGGAGATGAGGTGGGAGTTTGGGGAGTAGTAGCCTGCTGACAATATAGGGAAGGAAAAGAGGCTTGTTCTCCCCTAATTTTTGCTCTTGTTGATTTGCGGACTGATCTTCTGCAGTCTCGAACTGTCAGCCCTGTGCCGTGTCACCCAGCTTTGGAGCCAGCTGATTATGGACTGAAAGCTCTACAAACCATGAGCTAAATAAACCTCTCCTTTCTTCATTTTGTGTTTTAGGTATTTCGTTCCAGCAATGAGAGAAAAGTAAGACATAGGATAAGACTACTTCTACTCTTCCTTAGTCATTTGGGTGAAGACTCCCCTCACACATTCTTTCTCGTGGCAACTCCCTTGTTTCCTTGCCTCTCTCAAACCCGAGGCTCCATTCCTCTTCTCTGACATGTACCTCACTAATTAATTAATGAGCCTTCTCCCTATTGCAACAGTCAAAAAAATCATGGGGGTGTTCTCTTTCCATATTCTTTTCTTTTATTCAACCTTTCTTCAGCATGAAGAATTTTACAGTGAGAGATCTGCTGCCAATAATCTCTCAGAAATGCAAGGGACAGGCCACACAACAATGTGATAAACTGAGGCCTCCTTTGAGCATACAATATACTTAAAATGAGGCTGGGAGCTAGGAATAGGCATATCCTTGTATTCCCAACTACTCTGGAGGCTGAGTCAGGAGGATTACAAATTCAAGGTCAGCCTGGGCAAGTCATCGAGACTCAGTATCAAAAAAATAATTAATTGGGCTGGGGGTTTAGCTCAGCGGCACAAGCACCTGCCGGGCAAGCGCAAGGTCATGAGTTCAATCCCCAATATACCCCCAAATTAATTAATTTATATAAATAAATTTAATTGCTGTATGAATGAATTGATTTAACATTTAATTGATATAAATAATTGGCTATTTTTATCAATAATCAATTAATTAAAATTAAAAGGGCTGGGGATATAGCTCAGTTGTAGAGCATCCCTGGATTCTATTCTCATTACCTCAAAGAAAGGAAAAAGGGAGGCGGGAGGTACAGCCCAATGGTACAGCACTTGTCTAGTGTGCAGGAAGCCCTACCTTTGATCCTCAGCAATGCAAAAAAAAAGTTAAAATGGTAACTTTTATCACAATAAAAACATTCCACTGACAGAGAAATACCATGGAAATGATTCTTGGAAACATTTAGAATCCCTGCTACATACTGGTGATGATTAGGAGTTGGGTCCAATATAGGAAATGAGGAAGGCCTGCTTCCTGTGGTCCAGGAGCTCCCAGCATCCATGGAGAGACAAATGCATAGTCTGTTAATTGGGCCACACAATTCCAGTGGCACATATTATAACAGATAGATGTACAGCCTGACTTGAATCAGTTGTGAAGGGTCCTGAATGCTTAATAAGGAGATTGGCTTTTATCCTATGGTAACTCAGGCCACGAATGGCTTTAAAGCCAGAGTATACACACATGAATAGATTTACTATAATTCCTAATGTCCTATCACCATACATCTGCTTTGTGTAGATGAGTAAAAGATTAATGGGTTTGACAGCATTAAAAAGTGATCTGTTCATATCATGCTTCTCTTATTAAATATACTTATGCTCGAAAACAAAGAAGTGACATGCTTGTATGCGTGTGTGTGTGTGCGTGTGGGTGGTGTGGTGTGGTGTGGTGTACTGGGGCCTGAACCCAGGGCCTGTGCATGCTAGGAAAGCACTTTGTCACTGAGATGCAGCCCCAGTCCAACACAGTTGACTTTGGTGAAGTCCATGTAGAAGGCATAGACATAGATCTGACAAGAGATGTGTGTGAAGTTGAGACTGGCACATATTTGGCCTGAGAGAGTCGTGGAAAGCCTCCAGGAGGAAGTAGGCTGCTGGAAAAAAGAGGAATTGAGGAAGCCAGTCAGGAAGCTGGAAACTGAGGGTGGAGGAAGGGAGTGGAGGGTAGGGCCAGATGGCAGAGAGCTTTTGCGTACCAAGTCGAGGGACTTGAATCTCCTCCTTGAAGATGATGGCAAGCTGTCAAAAGCCCTGGTAATAACAATGATGAAGATGGAATGTGTTTACCACATACCATGGGCTCAGCTAAGAGTTTACCAATATTATCTCATTTAACCCTGACACGCACCATGGTTAGATGGTTTAGATCACATCAGTGACCTTGTGAACAGTGACCCAGACCAGTCTGGAGGCATAGTTGTGGTGACTTGGGGGAAATAGGAAAGGAGCGATGAGAAGGCAGTGATTGAGTTGATACTGAATTATTTGTGTGCTTTCAATTCTTTCGCATTTGTGGTTTGTTTTATGGCCTCAAATTTCTGGGTCTACATTTTATTTGTGCTTAAAGAGAATGCTTTCTGCTGTTGTGTGGGGTCTCTATAAATGTCATCAGGTCAAGTTGGTTAACAGTGCTGCTCAAGTCTTTAATAAATCTGATCATCTTCCAGCTTCTTTAGCTGTGGATTTGTCTATTGCTCCTTACAATTCTATATCGTTGGACTGATAAATTCCCTAACAGGAAGGTACTAGGACATAGACCATAGAACTTTTTTTTTTTTTTTGCGATCGCAGGAAAGGCTTTATCTCTTTAAATTTACTATAGAACGCAGAAACAAAATAAAAGTCACTACTAACCCAGCAGGCCTAGTAAAGCACAGGACAAATGCAAATAAGGGAGTCGAGACATTCGGCCATGCCCCTTTCCTGGGTTGGCAAGGCAACTGATACGAAAGACAGCCAATCGGTGAGACACTCACCTGTGGGGGCGGGGGCTCAACAAGAACCAATGGGACGCAGAGAAGTTGGTCCTACAGACCAATGGGTTGGGCGAGGGGGCGGGCTTCTGATGAAGGGACGGCGGTGGGAAAGATGGCGGTGACTCTGCGCTCCTCTGGCTGGTGGCAACGCTGGCGGCGGCGTTGGTCGGCTAGGGATGGGTCCAGGATTTTGCTCCTTCTTCTGTTGTTGGGGTCTGGGCAGGGGCCATGGCAAGTCGGGGCGGGTCAGGCGTTCGAGTACTTGAAACGGGAGCACTCGCTGTCGAAGCCCTACCAGG
The DNA here is from genome assembly GCA_004027295.1 of Dolichotis patagonum. Classification (NCBI taxonomy): domain Eukaryota; kingdom Metazoa; phylum Chordata; class Mammalia; order Rodentia; family Caviidae; genus Dolichotis; species Dolichotis patagonum. The sequence continues at coordinate 33,027 of PVJX010002017.1, forward strand.
GTGAGGCGCCCGGGCGAGGTGGTCGTACGGGGAGGGGGACTTCGCGACCTGCGCTCCTCGGTTGAGGTAGCGGCTGCCCGGGGCTTCTCGGCCCAGAGGCAATGGCCGGGGGTGGATAGGGACCCACGTTTGCACCCAGGTCCGAAGGGCAGGGATCCGCCCCCTCCCCTTCTGGAGTCCTGGAAGTTTCCAGTAGGTCGAGGCTGGCTGCTCCCATGCCACCAGCTATGGGACGACCAAGGAAGCTCGGAGTGAACGGGAGCCGTGTGGGAAGGAGTGGAAACAGTGGGGAGTGACTGGGGGCTTCCAACCCTGAGCCAGGATCGCGATGGAGCAGTGAGTGTGCCAGAAATAAAACTGGAGGAAGAACTGGGGGTAGAACTTGACCAGGCTGAGAAAGAAGATCAAATTCGGTGGCTGGTTTATAATACTGCTCTTTGCCTGACTCGGATCCGTAATGTTGAAAAAGGCTGGTTGACTTTGCTATTTTACCGGTCATAGGACCCTAATATGAGTACTTATTGACCAGAAAATAGGTATGGGCAAATACAGAGGAGCCAAGTCAGTGAGGTAGCGTAACACGAGTAGTTTTTCCCACTGAAGTGTGGTTATGGGAACAGGAAACTAAAAGAGTATATGCACTACGATTGCTGAAGTATCATTTATTCATCCAGCAGCCACATTGCTGCTATGTGCTGGTCATGCTACAGGTTGTAGAAACTAGGTTTCTGCTGTCATGGAGCTTATAGTCTGCGAATGGGGAGAAATAGCTTATACTTAACGGATTAATTAAAGAATTAAGCCCACGGGCCTGCAGGCCAAGCTTTTTTGCCGTAACAGAAATTTTTTTTTTCTGTCGTAATGCTAAAGTTCATTCATACAAAATGGGAGTATATCTGAGCTGTTATTACTGTGGCATACATGAAGAGATAGCTCTGATGTACTGTGGGGTCTTCATGGTATGAAGGCTTTGTGAAGAGAAGCTGTACAGATGGGGAGGATTTAAGATACGTGTGTCTATGGTGGCACATTGCCATAATCCGAGCATTCAGAAGGCTGAGGCAGGAAGACCACAAATTCAAGGGTAGTCTGGATTTCATAGCAAGACCCTATCTCAAAAAGCAAAACAAAAAGATTTATGTGTAGCCAGCCACATGTATATGATTGTAGTTTCTACTCCCTGGGAAACTGAGCCCAAAGGAATGCTTGAGGCCAGCCTAGGCAACATAATGAGACTCCTTAAAAAAAAAAAGTATGACAGAGATGGGAGACTGAGTGACAAGAACGGGAAAAAAAGATAATGCTTCCAACTCACAGAGGACCTGTGGTAGGTCTTTGGATAGGTTGGTGTTGGAGAATATGAACTGATCCACTTCCTCCCCGTAGGTGTGGGCACGGGCAGTTCCTCACTGTGGAATCTGATGGGCAATGCCATGGTGATGACCCAGTACATTCGCCTCACTCCAGATATGCAGAGTAAACAGGGTGCCTTGTGGAACCGGGTGGTAAGAAGGACATTTTTTTCCCCTCCCGTGTTGCTGACAGCCCCAGATGTCCTAAAAAGTTCAGCAGTGACATACTGACTTACTTTTACTGTCTATTTTTAGTATTCTGGCTTTTTGTAGATAACAGGGATCTTTTATTTCAGAAATTATGGTAACCTTTCTAATAGAGAAATCTGATAGTTAGGGAAATACCCTCCATTGCCCTAATCATAGCAAACAATTCATTTTGAACCTGTTTTCAGAAATGTCTGTAATTCCTGATGACCCGATAGTACTATTTACTGCGGTTTAATAGCATACATCTCTTTTAATTATTTTGCTTTATAAAGTAGACTAGAGCCTGCAAAGTAGAGCACTCCTGTAGTCCCAGCTTCTTGTAAGGCTGAGGCAGGAGGATTATTTGAGTGTAGGCGTTCAAGGCCAGCCCGGGCTACATGTGAACCCTATTAAAAAGAAACAAAAAACATTTTTTTTTTAATGTGAAAAATCACTGAGCTATTGGTCATTTTATTTATCCTCTGGACTTTTTCTAGCTACATTGTCTTCCTTGAGACAAGAAGTGAATGCAGTATTGCTGGTGTGGCTGCACTGTGATTTTGTACAAGTGTAAGATGATGCTTTCTTTTTAGTTTCCAGGGCTTTTTCTAAATCCTTTATGACCACGTTACTTTGGGGGATCATTTTGGCATCCTTTCATAATTTCTCTTGGGCTCCCATAAGTAAAGAAAAAAATAATCTTTACATATTTCTTCTGATTGGTTGTAGATGACTGAACCTCAGAAAAGAGGACTCTTTCTTTTCCCTTGTTTATTTTCTGAAGCAGAGACTTCTCAAGGAGCAGAGGGGTGAGAGGAGTTTCTCTGAGCTCTCTCTGCACAAGCTGGCCCCATAACCCAGATTGTAGTGCCAAGCTCATTTTTGGACAGAGTGCAGAGCACAGTAGCAGATGTAAAGGGCAGTTGAAAGACGTGGCTTCTAAATGCAGCTCTGTCCTAGGCCCGCCATGGGCCCTGTGCATTTTCCCCTTCTCCATCTTTGACGTCAGCTTCGTGAGACCTGTACTACTTGCCCACCGAGGTGGTTGTGAGAATAAAATGAGACAATAGACATGAAAAGACTTTGGAGAGTTAAAATGGCTAGGGAAACTTGTTACAGGTTTCATTGATGAGACTCTTGGGGAGAATTAAACAATTATGTCCATGCTGTGTTAGGAGCTGTCTCTAGGCTGTGATTCTAGCCTAGCTGTAGTTCTCTGATACCAGTGTTCTCTGTCTCTGGTCATCAGAAAGAGCTGTGAGGTGGTTTCTTGAGTTATTTGTGTGGGGGGACATTGTTTGGACAGTGGTTCTTAAATTTGGCTGCCAGTTGGCTTGACACCTGACCACCTCCAGGGCTTCTGTGTAATTGGAAGAGGGCGCACTTGGCTACTGGGATTTCAGAGCTCCCTGTGGAGATTCAGTGCAACAAAGTGTCAGAACCACTGTTAGGCCCGGAGGAAAACCGCAGCTGCCGAGCCAGAAGCCTCTTGCTTGTCTCAGTGTGACCTTAACTCGCTTTGGTCTTCTCAGTGGCTTTATAGCTACCTAATGGCTATGGGGAAGCTTTTTGCCTCTGAACTTCACCTTGTTGTGAAACCCAAGTGAAACAGCAGGAAGATAAAGCCCCAAAATGCTAAGACGGCCTGGGCCTGTCAGAGGAGGCTAAGCTATTAGAGATCTCCAGGTTCTTTGCCAAAAGCAGAAGTACCCAACCCCCTTTCATCTTGACTTTGTATTCCTAATGCTTTTGGAAAATATCCCAGGAGTCCACAATGAAAAGTGAAAATGACCCAGCAGTGTATTTCCGATGAGCCAGAACAATCTATTTGGAGAGTCTTAGGCTGGACCCAGCTGGTCTGTCTGCTTCTTGCCTTCTTTCTTCACAGTGGACTTTAACCAGGAGCCTCCCTAAATCTCCCTAGAACTGTTAAATAGTTAAGAGCGCTTAGCCACTTGCCGCCTCCTCTGTTTTTACAAAGTCTTTGGAATCCAATTTTTTTTTTTTAATCAGTACAGGGGATGGAATTCACGACTGCATGGCTTGCAAGGCTGGCACTTATGCCTCTGAGCTAAATCCCCAGCCCCTGTTTTCACAAAGTCTTGATGCACAATTCAAACAAGAGAAATAGGGGTTCCCCACCTCCTAATGTCTCCGCAGAGGTTGTTCCTGTGGTGAACATGGTGTTTGTCTCTGGCACATCTGTGCTTCCTGGCCATGGCACTGAGGGTGTGGGGGGCCATGACATGCCCTTCTGATGAGAACTATGCTTACCCTTCACCTGGGCAGAGGGCCAGGGCCAGTGAATTAGAGTTGTTTATAGCATCTGCTAATTCCTGGAAACCCTTGGCATAATGGCTTAGCTTTTCTTATTCTTTTTAAAGAATAAGGCTTTGACCTTTAAATCCTAGCTTTTTAGAGTCTTTTTGTTGGAGCAAATGAGGATTAATCCAGCCAGGTGTACTGAGGAGACCAGAGACTTTTCTGGATAGCTATAGGAGCATGGTGGTCTCTCCTGCCTTCGCTAGCTATGGAGTACTGTTGTGTTTCTGCTGCGAGATATTGAAAATAGCTGGCTTTTTGTTCTGTTTTCGTAGTAAATGTCTTAAATGTTCCAGTGGCTCAGTCTGTTCACTATTATGTCGGAACCCTCACAGATCTTAGGTTTGGGTTTTAAGCCTCAGCCTCAAGCCTGCATTTATGTTTCCTGAGTCTGTAGGGTGCCACTAAGGCTTGAGGGGTTTGAGTTCCTGCTCCCTGCTGACCCAGTGTCTGTTTGGCTACAGCCATGTTTCCTGAGGGACTGGGAGTTGCAGGTGCACTTCAAGATCCATGGCCAGGGCAAGAAGAACCTGCACGGGGACGGCCTCGCTGTCTGGTACACGAAGGATCGGATGCAGCCAGGTACTGGGGACCCTGGGTTGCTCATGCAGGGGTGGCGGGCCTACTTTTTTCTGTGCCCTCTTGTGGAGTAGGGCTTTCCCTCTCTCTTGGTGTCTGTAGCATGGGGTCTGAATCCAGCTGAGCACGGCTCACATGGGCTGATTTCTGGCTCACTGGTTCCTCCCAAGTTTCCCTGTGAAACTTGGCCCAGTGGCTGGGAAAAGCCCAGGTTCTCCTGAACACTGCCGATTGGTGAGCTGGTTTCTTCTGGGCACATCCAGTGAGCAGTCTCAGCATTCTGAGTGAGAGAGGAGTTAATGTATTTTCCCTTGCCTTGTGGGAGCCTTGCTCTGGGTAGACATGAGGCTCAGCCTGATTTGACCTGCTGTCTTTTGCAACAAGAAGCAGAACTTGGGAATTCAGTTTTCTCTTGGGCATATGACCTGCACCGGTGTTTGTGAAGCATAATTCTGCAGAGGTTCCTTAGCAACCCGTGAGGATCAGGGGCACACCATAGTGCTAACCAGGATCGCAGTGGCCTCCTCTCTTTCCCTGCCTTCCACAGCAAACAGCTCTAGATGTTGACCAGGCCCTGATTACAGGCCCTGCACTTTGCCAGCTGCGTTTACCTGTGTGTTCTCATCTTAGGAGAGGCCTGGGAGTCATTGAATCTTGCCTTTCCTTCATCACAGGGAGCTGTTATTCTTTTATCAATTCTCGGCTTTATCTCATTGTTCATCTGTTCTCTCTCTCTAGGGCCAGTGTTTGGAAACATGGACAAATTTGTGGGGCTGGGAGTATTTGTAGACACCTACCCCAATGAGGAGAAGCAGCAAGAGGTAATGGCGAGTGTCAGAGCCTCAGGTCAGCTACCCTGACGTCATGGTTCTTTCCCTCAGGTGTGGTGTGCAGGAGGGGACAGGGGACAGCTAGTGAGGGGTCTTTATCCACTGGACTTTAAACATTTCATGCTCTTGACAGTTGTTTTTCTAGAACTGTTTATGATCGCACAGCCCTGTGGGAGTAGCTGTCATGAACAGTTGCTTTTGCTTCAGTGTCAGCCGTGTTCTGTGTTCTCTCTCCTGCAAATTCCGTCGCTGTGGAGACAGAGCACAGGTGGCCAGTTGGTGACTGGCTGCCACAGCAGCCCGAGGGCGAACTGCTCAGTGTAGCTCAGCTCCCCCACTTTGACTCCATCGTGGCTCTGTGTTCTTCTGCAGCTTGCTCGCCCTCCCCAGCATCTTTTCCTTCTTCCTCTTCTCCATCGTGAGCCCCACTTCTCTTTGCCTGTAGGAAAGGCTCCCAATACAAGGAAGTTGGTGAATCCCAGAGTTTTGGTGGAGCCCAGGACCTGAGCGTCGGCAGAGCTCCTTGTGTTTTATGAGCCTATCCTAAGGATTTTTTTACTATTTTCTTACACTGCCAACAGGGTGTACCCTGTTGTATGGCACTGCCATCAGATGGTGGCAGAATTGTTGTGACAGGTTGTCACTGAGTGTCCTGTAGCTGAGGAAGGCAGGATTAGGAGTGAAGGCAGAGTTCACTTGATTTTTTCCCCAAGGTTTAGTATGAGGAATTTAAACCTTACAGAATGAGCACTGTGTCTCCGGCCCCTCAGTGCAGCGGAGAGCATTTCTCACGTGCTCACATGAGGCGGGTGCAAAGGGAGACCGGATTAGGAGAACTTTGCTGTGAGTCAGTGAGCGTTGCTTCTCCCTGTTTCTTCTGGATTTCTCTTTGTGCCATACACACTGAACATTTTGTAGGTGCCAGGCCTTGGGAGTTACTACTGTTGAACAAGATCAGCATGAGCCCCCCATGCCGCCCTAGCACCATGGAGATGGGTGATGGGGGAGCTCTGGGGCACTGTGTGTGGCCTCGGAGGTGGCAGCATTGGTGGTGGGGCGGTGGTGGAGGGCATCCTGGGAAAGTAACGTTTATGCTGAGGTCTGCAGGATAGGGATCCGGTGTTCCGCTCTGAGGAAGCAGCGTGTGTGAAGGCACTTGTGTGGGGGCGATGAAGGAGCACAGGCTAGGGACGGGGCCAGGAGGAAGAGCGGGCTCAGCAGCCTTGCATTCTTCAGCACTGCCCCTTCCCTCCCAGGCACGTCCCCCAGCAGCCTGTGTGTGACTCCTGCTCACCACACAGTGTGGGGCCAGATTCTGGAGGGCTGTGTCATGCCGAGGGTCTGACGTGATCCTAAGAGGTGCAGGCCCTGAGGATTTTAAGGATGGAAGAGTCTGGGTTTGTGATTACACCAAGCAGCCACGGTGGCTAGAAACACACCTGAGAAAATGTGGGTTTCAGCACTGACAGGAGTTTTAAACCTGGCTCTCTGTCTCCCAGAAACAAACTCTTCCACTCTCAGCTCGCATTTTATTTGCAGGAAGGTTATGGAACTTGTTAGTGTCACATAGGTGGTGGAGCTGACTCCAGAGACGCCAGTCTCAGTACTTTATTATTGCAAGCACCGAAGCAGAGGGTGAGAATTATTAGGCCTTTTGAAAACTGGCAAACGTCTGTGGTTCACGGGAGGACGATGCACCAGACGAGGGTGGTGAGGCAGAGAGGTCGTGTGGAACAGCTCACCCGGCTCTGCAGTGGTAGTGAAAACCTGTCTCCCGTTTCTTGTAACCAAGTCGTCTCTCACATCTTGCTTTTCTTGTAAAATCAGGAATAAGACAAAGATCCCTGTTCTTAACACTTACTTCAGCACTGTTCTGGAGACTCGCGCTAGAGCAGTTAGATGTGGAAATAAAGGGTCCAGATGGGAAAGGAAGGAGGAGAACTGTTTGCAGGTGACAGGTCCTAGACGCTCCTAAAGGGTCCAAGGAAGACCTGTTAGAAGCTGGGTGTGGTGGTACATGGTGGTGCAGGTCCGTCCTCCCCGCAGCTTGGGAGATGAGGCAGCAGGATCGCAAGTTCAAGGCTGGCCTGGCTGCATGGTGAAACTGCCTCAGAGAACCAAAACCAAACAACGAAAAGTGACCCTAACTCAAAAAGAGAACCTAATGAACGACAGGCAAAGATTCTGAATAGATATTTCTCCAAAGAAGATAAACAAAATAGAGCTGGGTGTGATGGCCCACTCCTGTAATCCCAGTGCTGAGGAAGCTGAGGCAGGAGCACCATTGCAAGTCTGAGACCAGCTTGGGCTACAAGGTAAGCCTAAGGCCAACCTGGACTGCATAATGAGACCCTGTCTCAAAAAGACGGGAAAAAAAAAAAGATAAACCAATGACCAGTAAATACAAGGAAAGATGCTCAACATTATTATCCATCAGAGGAAAGCAAATGTCCCTCGTGAGATACTACGTCACACCCACCAGGTCGATAAAATAGAGGACACGTGTTGACGTGTGGGATGATGTGAAGCTCTCTTACGTGACTGGTGGAAATTTAAAACAGTGTACAGTGTTTTGGAAAATGAGCATTTTCCAAATGGAAATTGGACCAGTGAGAAGTGGGGCTCACGATGGAGCCCCACTTCTCACTGGTGTGATCCACCAGTTCCACTCTTAGGTGTACATGCAAGAGGAATGAAAACACGTCTGCACAAAAGCTTTTTGTTTATAAGAGCGTCTCACTAAGCTTTGGATTGGGCTCAAACTTCAAGTCGTCCTATCTCAGCCTGCCAGGGTGCCGGGCTTACAGGTATGCACCACCATGTCCAGCTATAAGAGCTCTTTTTTTTTGTCTCTTTGAGACAGGGTCTCATTATGCAGTCCAGGTTCGCCTCGTGCTCACATTGTAGCCCAAGCTGGTCTCAAACTTGCAACGATCCTCCTGCTTCAGCCTCCCCAGTCAGTGCTGGGATTACAGGTGTGAGCCACCACGCCCATTTATAACAGCTTTTATAGAAATGTTCATAGCATTATTCATAACAGCCAAAAAATAGACACGCCTAAGTAGCCATCAACTGATGAGCAGATGTGTTCATATAGTGGCATGTCTGAGAGGTCCATGTCCCTGCAGGCAGGTCTGGAGAGATTGTCCGGGGCTGGGGCACTGTGGGGTGCAGATCAGGAGAGCGGCTATTAGTGGATACAAGCTTTCTTGTTTAGGGTTAGGAAATTAACCATAATCTTAACTTTGCATATTCCAAAGCCATTGAATTGTGTGCTCGAAGTGAATTGTGTGGTGTGTGAATTATTTCTCAGTATTGCTGCTGGTTTTTCAATGTCATCTTTTCTTGGCACTGTGAATTCATCAGCTGACGATTGTTGGTTTCTCTGGAGAGCCCAGATGCTGTGAAGGCTGCAGGGTGCTCAGTGGCTGGCTTGGCAGGTAAACTTCTGCACTCGGTTGAAAGCAGCATCTCACAGCGAGAGGCTTCCTGGGGTGAGAGCGCCCAGCACAGCCTGGGCAGCCTCAGCCCGAGTTCTGGGGGCGACCTCGGGCCTCACCCGGGGAGGCAGAAGCAGCCGGTCGTAGGCTGGGGCGAGCCACTCCCTGGTCTTCCTGGATCAAGGCTTGTTTGAGGTGCTTCCCATACATATCTTTTGATGGCATTGAATATTTTTTCTCCTGAACTGGAAGAAAATGAGCAGTACTGTGTCACCAGGTTAAAAAACCCATTGTAGGCCCGCGTTGTAACAGCGGGAGAGGGCAGGCTTAGCACACCCAAGCCCTGGGCTCCATCCTCAGCACCACCAAGAAGTAAAAAGTGTTAACATGCTGTCTGTCAAGGCTTTAACTTGATGAAGACACTGATCCCTGGGCCTGCTGTCTGCCGGCAGGGTCTTTACATTATTAAAGGAGCCCAGTGCTGCGCCTCCTTAAGTTCCCTTGTTAGCCCCAGCTTGGGTGTGAGTTGAGTCTGTCTCAGGCCGGTGGAGGTGGCGTTTCCTGAGGGAGAGTCCTGGGTGCCCAGCCTGTGGGGCACTGGCAGGCAGGCTGGCTGGAGGTGGCTCGGCCTCGAGGCTGGGCTCTGCGAGGAGCTGGCTGCCCGGGAAGCGGCGTGGCTGTCTGCTGGTGCCGATCACAGGCAGGGAGGAGGGGAGAAAGCAAGAGCAAGTGTCGCTTTGGGTCAGTCTTTGCCTTTCTTGGGGTTTTGACCCCTCTGAGGGTCTGATAAAAGTGTTCACCCCATAGAAAGAGGCACGTGCACGGGAGGTTAGGATCACTGTAGGAAGCTTGGGTTCCCCGAAGCAGAACGGTAGGTGAGAGCTCCCGTTACAAGGTCCATGGCTCTTCTCCCGCACAGAAAGTGGCCACAGCTGTTACGGTAGCAGGCACTTGGGACTTGGTGTTATAGTAATCCGGGGGAGTGGGTTGCGAGCATAAGTGTGTGAACCTCAAATTAAAGTTTTCTGATTTTGGAGTACTCTATTGAAGCCCTCAAATTGCTAGATTTGGGATGGCTCTCACGGGGTCACAACTAAGATACATGAGATTAAAATCATTCCACGAGTTTCTTAGATCTCGATGACGTTGAGGTTTATGAAGCGCAGTCAGTGGGGGGCCCAAGGCTGCTCCTTTGAACAATATGTGTGTCTAGAAAGATAAGTTTAATTGTCCTTGAAGGAATGCCTGGCATTGTTCTGAATACCCCGTGCATCTCCCTTCACCCCCGTGATTATCTCTGGCTGCTGTGCGTGATTCTTCCCACTTCCTGCGTGGAAACAGAATGTCCGCAGAGTGGTGTGGTCCACACAGGGCCATGCAGCTGTGTGTGGCACTGTGCTTACACACAGCCTGCATGCTCTTTTTGCTGTCTGGGCGTTTATGACCTGTGTGCTTTGGACCTTTAGAATTTTAGTATAGATTCCATAAATCTACAGGCTCTTAGATACCTTTTCAGTCAACGGATGCTGGAGGTAAAAGTATCCTGTAGAGGACTTTTACCTGTTGAGTGATTGATTGATTGATAGTGGGGTACCAAAAGCTAAATGTACGGTGGGCTACATCCCCAACCCTTTTTATTTTTTGAGACAAGGTCTCACTAAGTTTCCCAGGTTGGGTTTGAACTTGTGGTCCTCCTGCCTCAGCCTCCCAGAGTACCCCCAACTATAGTAGGTTTAAAAAAAAAAGTTAAGTGGCCTCGCAGTACCAAAAAAAAAAAAAATTCTCTACCCAGTAAACAGTAATCATTTGGACAATAGGCAGGAGTTCCTCATTTCCAGCGGCTCTCAAATTAGGAGTGAAACTGCCACCTTGCCTGCATGAGTGTGATTCTTCAGCCTTTGGTGCCAGCTGCAGGCTGCTTTCCAGGAGAAAACTGTCCGCTGCTGTGTTGGAATTAGTGGCTGTTGGAGCAACCCTTCGAGAGTGCCTGACTAGGAATGGAAAATAAACTGGCGATTACAGGCTGAAGGCCGTGTCCTGAGCACTGAGGCAGACAAACTGCGGCGAGGAGCCGTGGGGCTCTGGCCGGCGCGGCAGTCCATACCTGTGGGCACATCACGGGCTTCTGTGGTGCTTTAAAAGCACATGCCCCCACCAGGGTACAGAGTGAGACAAGCCAGACTGAGACAGGTGAATAGACCATGTTCTTATTAGACAGCAAGAAAGGAGTAAGAGGCAGAGTGGGGGAGGTGGGGGCGGTGTAATCAAAGAGCAGATACGGCAAGATGCATTTCACACCCGGGGATGGAAACAGCGAGGTTTGGGGGGAGCTCGGGGCAAGGAGGTGATAGGAAGTGGAAAGGACCCAGGTGTTGTCACGGGCGTGTACACATTTGCCAGAGTGAAACACTTTAATCTGTGTAGCAAATAAGTCAGAAAAACAGTTTACACGTATTTATAGCAGCCATTTAAAGTTCTTCCCTACTCGCGCCTAATAGCAATCATCTCTGGGTCTGTTGCCGTCAGCTAGTTTTCCTCTTGGTTGTGTCACTGTTTTTAGTGTCAACCACTGTTTTTTAAAAAGTCTGTTTGGATGCTAAAAAAAAAACCCGTCAAAACAAGAAAACACATCTCCTGCACCCTGTTCTAGACCCTTCCCTGGGCACCCACTCTGTGCAGATAGCCCCCCCCCCCCAATGCTCCTGGGACCTTTTGCCCCTGGCTGTCCTTGTATAATCAGGTGCCCTGCCAGTTGGGAAGAGCAGGACACCCTTCGCCTAAGGATTTCTGGCCTGGGCGCTCTGCAGTTGCAATTTCAAGTTGTTGTTATTGTTATTACTATTTTGGCATTTTTCTTTCTTTTTTTTTTTTTGAGACAGGGTCTTACCATGCAGCCCAGGCTGGCCTTGAACTCTCAGTGATCTTCCTGCCTCCCTCCTGAGTGCCTGGGTTACAGGTGTGCACCATTACACTATGCTAGCTTCAACTTCTAATGAGGGTGTGGAGGTGATAAATGAAGCAAATCCTGAGGTCATTGGGGCCCTCCACAGCATTTTTTATTTTTTGGTCCCTCCTTTAATTATTGACAGAAATGAGCTTTCTAAAAGATTTCCCTAAACCGCTTAGTAGCATGCATGTTCACAGTTCCCTTCAGGGGTGGTGAACCGATGGCCCGAATGCCACAGCCGGCTATTTGTTACCATTCACCCGACGCTGCCTCCCGCATCCTGTGTGCTCCGGGACGGGGCTGCTCTGGGCCTCCCCGGCCCGTTACTGTGCTCCTGAGGCCCTGGGCTGTGGTGCTGCCTCGGGCTGGGCTTACATACTCGTGCTCTGTGAGTCCTCGAATATGCCAGCCCTGTGCTTTTTATGCTCAGTTCTTTATTTTTTTAAAAAATAGCATTCATTCATCACTTTCTGTTTCTGAGTTCTGTGATAAGCACTTTCCCCCATTCTGTCTCTCGTGGTCATTTTGTTTGTGTAGTGCTGGGGTCAAACCCAGGGCCTCTTGTGTGCCAGGCTGGTGTCCTGCCACCAAGCTGCACCCTCAGCCCGTGCTGCAGAGCTGGAGTTTCGGCTCAGGTGTGGCCTCCACAGGGAGGGCTTCTCTCGTCAGACTGTCACCTTGCCTGTGTTGCATTCATCGTGGAGCCATCACTGTCTGAAATGATTGTGTTATCTGCTCACTGCGTGTCAGTTCCAGGAGAGGAGAGATCTGTCTGCCTGCCTGCCTGCCGCAGGCCCCAGCGTCGTTACAGGCAGCGTCTGGCCTGTCATGCAGGTGCCAGCAGGGAATGCTCAGGCTGCACACCCCTGCCGCTCTGCCCCAGACCGAGGTTGGGCTGGGCTCGTGTTACTTTCCATGGTGCCGGGAGCTCAGAGCCGAGGAGGTTTCAGGGGCTTCCCTGGCCCTGGTGCTGGCCAGTTTCCACGCAGCTTCTCTCGCCCACATGTCAGAGGTTGGGACCCAGCAATGGCTTGGGAATGTGTGTCCATAAGCTCAATTAGAGGGCAAATGAGCCCTTTGGATCCGAGTTAATTTCATGGTCCCTCAAACAGTGGGATTTTTGTTCTCTGGGCAAGAGCTCTGTCCTGACGCCCTGAGGAGGAAAGGATCGTTCCGAGTTAGAAGCCCTGTTTGTCTTGTCCCTGGCTATAGAGACAAGCAGTCTGGGTGCAAACTTGGGGCTGTCTGTCTGCCTGTCCGTCTGACTGCCAGGGATCTATGCAGGCCCTGTCTGGCCATTGGGACACTTTTGTAAAACTTCTGAAAGGTTTAGGATCCTCAGGCCCCGGGAGGCCTTCCTAGGGGACCCTTGAGAATCCACGGACACTTACAGACTCTTTGTGATAAGCCCTGGTTTTGCATGTAATTTTGAGGGGAACAAGAAAGTGTCGAATGCCGTGTGTGGACCCTGCTGTGCTGTCGGGATCTTGGTCAGTTGGTGCCTCCATCGCAGTGTGGGTCCTAGCTCTTCACGGCTGTTTCTTGCTGACTTGGTCTCCTGTCTTCTGTGCCCTCCTTTGTTTTTCTAATAACCTGCTGGACCCTCTCAGGCCCAGAAGAGGCGATACTCTCCGGGAGTCCAGGTACTCGGCTCTTGACCACTGTGGCCAAACTCATTCCTACCTGTCACCCACATCCATTGCTGCTTTGAGTCCCTGTGCTGTTGTCCCAGGAGACCTGGTCTCTGGCTTGGACTGCGTTTCTGCCTGCATGTGGAGTGTGGGACGGTGGGGAGCTCACCCGAGCGTGGCATGCCTCGTGTACCCTGGCCTCGGCTCTGCCCGTCCTCCCGCCTGGCCCCGGCCCGCCTTGGGCGGCTGGCTCGTCCGCTCTGCTGCAGGGAGCAGGCCTGGGAAGTGGCGGGAAGCTGGATTGTCCTCCTGTGGGGCACAGCATGGCCCTCCTACTCTTGGCATTGCCGGAGGAGTTTGGCATAGAGGAGGCAGCAGTGGGCCTGAAGGGCACTGGCCGGGGAGGGTAGCCACTGCGGCTGGGGAGGCAGTGCCTTCCGAGTCCTCTTCCTTTTAGTGCCTGTGCTGGTCAGATGTTAAAGTCGAGAGGCGCTGTCTTCAGCAGAAATGGCCCTGCGGAGCCTTTGCTCTGTGCGGAGCAGCCTTGCGTAGGGGCAGGGGATGCTAAGGTGGAGATGGAAGAGGCCAAATAATTGGTTTGTTTCCCCAAGAAGTAGTCGGGTTTATAGGCATGCGAGGAACCCGCTGGTACCAGGTGGAGCAGGCCTGCCAGAAGGGTTCCCCAGGAGGGGCCGCATACGCTCAGTCCCCAGCCAGGAGTGCGCAGGGTGACTTCCTGATCCCTGAGTGCCCCTTGGGCCACAGGTGAGCAGTGCGGCCGTGTGGTCCGCTGTGAGGGGCTCGGCTCGTGACCTGCAGGGCCCCGTCGCCGCTTGCAGCCCTGCGGCGGGCTCTTCCTCACTGCGTCCACTTGCCCCTGCGTCCTAGCGGGTGTTCCCCTACATCTCCGTCATGGTGAACAACGGCTCCCTCAGCTATGACCACGAGCGCGACGGGAGGCCCACGGAGCTGGGGGGCTGCACGGCCATCGTCCGCAACCTGCACTACGACACCTTCCTCGTGATCCGCTATGTCAAGAGGCACCTGACGGTGAGCCCCCAGTGGGACTGGGCGTGCTGGCTGTCCTCCGCCTCCCCAGGCGTCCCTACTCGGCTCTTCTTGTGTCCTAGATCATGATGGACATCGATGGCAAGCACGAGTGGAGAGACTGCCTGGAGGTGCCTGGCGTCCGGCTGCCACGCGGGTACTACTTCGGCACCTCCTCCATCACCGGCGACCTCTCTGGTACGGCCGACCACTCCTCACTCGCTGCCCTCCTCTCAGCTGCCTAGCCTTGGTCAGCTCAAGGGTGAGGCAGAGGACAGAGCTGCTGCCCTCTGCTGTCAGGCTGCTCTCCCTCCACCACTGACATGCCCAGAGCCCCTGCTGTTGCTGGAACCAGACCAGCTGAGCCATCCCCTGCTTGGGACCCTGCACACACTTCTGGGTGCATTGCGCACACAGAGGCTTCTGTCACCCATGTCACCTCCTTCCCTGGCCTTGCCATGCAACCCACGCAGTAGCAGAGCTGCTACTGCTTGGCCATGCACAGGGCTTTGCTCTGGGCTTCACCCGTGGTCCCCTCCTCCATTCTTCTAAGCAGCTGCTCTGACACTTGGCACCCTTCACTGTGACAGCGGTAATACCTCTGCCACCTTCCTGCCACTACTGGTTTCTCTTTGTCATGCCTGATTCATAGCTTCTCTTTGTATGCTTGTTCTTCGCCTTGGCTTTAGCCCCAGTCAGAATGTCTGTTGGGAAGAGATAAGAAAGAGGTAAGGGTTCTTCTGGTTAACAGTTTATTACAGATAAAACTTGCTTTGGAAACAAAACTTAACTTTTCTAGGACTGGGGGTTGAACCCAGGGCCTGCACCCAGAGCTATATTCCTAGCCCTTTTTTAATTTCTTATTTTAAGACAGGCTGTCACTAAGTCACTAAATTACCTAGATGAGGCTCTTCCTGTCTCAGCCTTCCCTCGTGCTGGAATTGCAGGCGTGCGCCACCGTACTCAGCTTGTCCCAGGTTTTGAGGGCCCTGCATTGTGAGGGTCATTACCCTGGCTTTTATTTTGTCCCATGACTTAAATAAGCTCTACAACTAAAACCGTTTTCCAAATGGAGATGAATGCAGTGTTGACTGTCTGGGATCTGCTAGAGATCGTAGCAGTGCATAGCTATGGATCACATCCTAATGACCGAAGTCCTGGCCCCAGGCAGTATAAAGCCCCCAGCAAGCACCCCAGCATAGACATTCGTGCTCTCAGGCCCCCAGTTCCCGCTGAAAGGAACAGAACTTCCTCAAGAAATGGCTCATGCCAGGTCTTGGACAGGAAATACAGAAACCAGGACTTTCCCAGAAAAGCAAGGGAAACATCACAAGTGTCCAGACTCACGGAGAAAAGCTCAGGAGCCACGTTGGACAGGCTCCCACCTACAAAAATGGGTTGAACGTCAGTGAAATATCACTACTTTGAAGCTTAGGAAAAATATTTAAATGCATGGATTTATAATGATATTTTAAAAAGACATCCAGTCGCTATTTCCTTGATCTGTTCTCTGGTAATTATTAGGGAGGTTCAGGGTCACAGTTCCAAGCAGCCAGAAGGAAATAGGCGCAGTGGCTTCTCTGCCATAGCTGTGTCTGCCATGGTCTGTGACCTGGTAAACAGGCACCCCGGGGCCTGCGCAAGTGATTTCACCAGGGGAAGCTGCAGCGTCGCCTCGCATCCTCTTGTGCTAGAAGGTGTTACGTGTGATACAGTATTGGATTCTCGTGAGGGTGGGGACTACATTTTTAAACTCTCTAGCATGGAGAAAAATACAGAATATGCCCGTTCCACGTTCTTTTTCCCCCACCTGCCTATTTTGAAATGACAGAGGGAGAGATTGCAATTGTTTTTCTCAAGGATCAGAGGTTTGAACCAAGGTTCCGTTTCCATGGCGGCCAGAGTCATCCTCCTTGCTTTCTCCTGTAGACAATCACGACGTCATTTCCCTGAAGCTGTTCGAGCTGACGGTGGAGAGGACCCCAGAGGAAGAGAAACTGCATCGTGACGTGTTCCTGCCCTCAGTGGACAATATGAAGCTGCCTGAGAGTGAGTGTGGGGGTCCTGGGACAGGGCCCCAAGGTTGGGAGGGGGTGGCAGTGCCACCATGGTCGAGGTGACTCGCAGGCACAGGGTGTAAGGCAGGCATCCTCTGAAGGAGGGGTCGTGTCCCCACCTTTCCTCCCCACCCCCACTCCCACTCCGGTCATCAGCAGGTGGTGGCCTCCGATTTAAATCGAGCCCTCAGGGAAGGGGGCACCTAAGCCCTGACTCTCCAAACTGGGTCTCAGAAATGGGGGGTGGGTACTGGACAGCGTGCGGATGATCATTCCCGGTGGCAGGCTCCTTGTCTGACTCGCTTCCCTCTTGCTGCCCAGTGACAGTCCCAGTGCAGCCCCTGAGTGGCCTGGCCCTCTTCCTCATCGTCTTCTTCTCCCTGGTGTTTTCTGTGTTCGCCATTGTCATCTGTGTCATCCTCTACAACAAATGGCAGGAACACAGTCGAAAGCGCTTCTACTGAGCCCTCCTCCTGCCATCCCCTCTGTAACTGTCACCGCCCAGGTGTGGCCTCAGCCGGCCTGGATGAGGACTGTTCCGTCACTGTCGCTTTGGATGAATGCAAGGACCCTGCCTTTCCACGGTCATCCATGGGGACGTCTGACTGCGGCCCGGGCCGCCACTGTGATGTGCCTTTCCCTGTAGCCCTTCCCCTGGGAGTGAAGAGGCACGGAGAACACAAGTGTGGCTGCAATGCCCGGATGCTGGAACAGGCGGGACGGCCTGGTCCTCACATCCGCGTGGCGTAGCTCTCGCACCTTCAGGCCGTTTGGTTACTGGTTTTTGCTCTTCGCCCAACCCTCCACCCCGCCTGAGGAGCTCCCCGTGAAACCTGTGTGGAACTTCTTTCCTGCTTCCTGTCATCCCACTGTCCATTGTCCTCATGTGCAGCCTGAGCTGGATGCCTCTGTGGGGCTGCCGGGAGATGAGGTTTCAGGGCCCTCCCTGGTGGCTCTGCGGCTTGTGCTTTGGTGCAGGGCTCCAGCTCTGTCCTCTGCAGAGGCCGTGGGTGTGTCAGCATGCCTGGGTCCCTCTGTGCCTCATTTGGCTGGCAGTCTGCGTGCAGGTTGGGAGTAGCTGGAGAAAAGCTTGTCTGTGTAGCTGCCCAGGTCGGGTTTGCACAGAAAGCGGCCTTCGTCACGTGCCCTGGACCTGCTGGAGCCTGCTCACCTGCATGTTCTCTGCCGGTCGGGATTTTGGGAAAGCTGCTTTCAGACTGGAAGTGCGCTGCAGCTTGCTTCTTCCTGCCTACTCGGTGCCCCCCCCCCACCCAAGAGGAAATTCACTGTCTTTCTTAATGGAGAAGAAATAGTTACTGTTCTCATGTCGTAAGCCGGGGAGGGCACGTGGCCAGTGGGCAGTGCAGCCTGAGTGCTGCCCAAGGTGTCGACCCTTCCTCCACTGCCTTATCTGACAAGGGTCACATGCTGCTCCCCTGTCTGCCCTGTGATGGCAGCTGTCCTTGGGCCTCTGTAACCAAAGGGAAATTCTAGAGTGGCTGATGGAACCAGTCGTGAGCTTCTGACTCTGTCCTTCCTTTCGGGGGTGGGTTGGGGGAGTCAGGCCCATTGCTCTTCCTCTGCCTTCTCCTGGGTGGGTGTGTCTCGGCTCTGCACGGAAGAAGGGGTCCCCCCATTACAGGTGCACCTCTGCTTTCAGGGGCTCTCTACCTCACCTTGCATCGGCCTGCTGTCGTGTGGCTCACAGGTGGGCAGGGTAGCAGGCGCCCTCCCACCACCTCCCAGGACAGCAGAGCAGCTCCAGAGGACAGGGGGCAATGCTGACCTCGCATGTGGCCTCTGCATCGGGGAGAACGAAGAGGGAGGTGGTGGCTTTTGTCCTTTGAGTTCAAGGGGAAAGTGAAAGAGCTTGTGAGCCGGAGGATCTCGGAGGACTCGGGAGATGGCAGAGACAGCATGCAGTGGGAGGGGACAGAGACCGAACTGTGGGGCTCCTGTGGTCCCAGCTTGTGAGCACCTGCAGGCCTTTTAAAGAGGGCGGGGAGTTGGGGAAAGGAGTCCCTACCCAGTGTAGGGCACCAGGCTGCTGTCCGGAGAAAAATGGTGGCTCAAGAAAACCACCCAACCTAGCGTTTTATGTCCTGCCCAGCCCTTGCTTTTTGTTCTGGAAACAAAAGCTTCCCAAGGCAAGTGGGCCGAGCGTGGGTCTGGGTGCTGTAACCCTGCTGTGCTGGGCCGGGGCCATGCTGGGTCCGCCTCGTGGCCCCTGCATACCACTTACCCATGAGAGCTGCCCCTCCCACTTGCCATCCCTCCTCGGGTGCCGAGAGCCTGTTAGCATGGGGGAGACCCAGGGGGCATCGTTCCCTGGCCCTGTGAGTCCTTTCATGCCATCTTCAGTCCCCCAAGTAAATGACAAGATGGGTCTGCTACAAAACGTGTTTATTTCAGTGGGAAATTACATCTCTGCTCATCCCGGTGGACACAATAGGCAGAATAACCTCGCCCCTCGTGCGTGTCCTTTGTGGAATTGGAGCTACAGGAAGCCCAGGGGACGGCTGCCAGCAGGCAGGAGAGCCAGGCAGACATGCGCAGATCAGTCTGGGGACCTCAGGCTCGGGGAGTTGGAAGTTCTGGGAAGATGTCATCCAGGTGCTGGTTGGGAGCCTGGAGGAGTGGCAACTGGTGGTCTGTGACAGGAGCCTGGGTGGCAGCGGGGGAAGGACTGGCACTGCTGACAGTGGGGGAAGTGATGAGGTTGTATAGTTTAATGGGAGTCTGTATCCGGAGTCCAGGGCGGATCCAGCTCATGGCCAAGTAGTTCTGCAGAGGAGCAACAGCGGAGTCAGGCTGAGCCGGCAGCCTGCAGGCTCCCTCCTCAGCCGTGCCCGGCCCCGAGGTGGCCACTCACTGGAGCTGAGTAGATAAATTTGAACAGCAGAAACCCCATGAGCAGCAGGAGTAAGAAGGTTAGGATTTTGCATCGGTAGCGTTTGCAGAGGCTGAGGCACAGGGTTCGAACGGGAGAGTGCAGCCACATGAACGCACTTGTACGTCTGCCGTAGCGTGCCGTGCCGGGGAGAGAGGCCAGAGAGAGCAGGGGAACCCGGTCAGGCCTCCAGAGCAGAGGGCTTCCCCTTCAGGGTGCCCCACCCCAAATCTGTGCTCTGCAGTTTGTAACAGCTGCACGGTCAGAAGTGACTGCTCCCTGCACCCCACGGATGGAGGAGTGAGACCCTCGGAGCCCCCGCCCCGCAGGCCTTACAGAGGAGGGTGCAGCTTGGGGTACTGGTTGGGCTCCGACCGGCCTTGCCCTGCTGGCCTAGCCAAGGCCTCCTTCTCTGACAGGACCTCCAGTGTCATCTTCACCTTGCCCTAGGGACACATGGGTGGGGCCAAGCTCAGCAGGGGGTCGTGGTTAGGACCCGCTGAGTACAGGGAGGGAAGGTGTAGCCGGGGTCCCCTGAAGGCTGCCGGAGCTGACACCTTCCCCAGCTCCTACCGATAAGCGCCACTTGTCACCCTCCTGGACCTGACAGGGCCACCAGCCGGTGACAATTTTCTTCTTAAAGAGGGAGATGCGCTCATGTGGCAAGAACGGCCACTTGGGCTCAGTGTCCAGCATGCGGAGAGAGCACTGCTTGGCATGCCGGGCTGGGTACGGCATGTCTGACAGGTCCAGCTCCAGGACTCCTGGGCCCGAGAAAACCCTGTCAGCAAGGGGTGCCCCACAGCCCAGGTCACCACCCCAAGCTGGCCTCACCTAGGAAGTCGTCACTGGACAAGATGTCATTGTCCCAGATCTGGATGATAAGCCGGGCCGGGAACTTGGTAGTTGTAGGGTCCAGGCTCCATATGTAATCCTGGAGGAGGGAGGACACGATACAGCCCACAGGGGTGACATCCCCAGGATACCTGCGTGGCCCACTGCATCCCGCAGTGACGGGCTGACTACCAAGGAGAGGGTTTCTGCCCGCAGACAGTTCCGAGGCCTGTTAGCACGTGCACGTCACTGCAGGACAGAGTGCCGGGGAGCCCCTAGCCCCGAGGCTGCACCCCTCCCCCGGCACCTTGTGGCTCTCAATGCACACGCGCTCTGCCGCCATGTAGTCCATGGTGAAGATGAACCGCCAGTTGAAGTTGGCCTCCCCAGTCAAGGAGTGGTAGTGGATGTCCGTCTTCTGCACGTCCTTCTCTAACCCGAACAGCCACCTGGAGCCAGAGTCCTCTCGCTGGGCTCGCGTGTCTGGTCCCCGTCCCCACCAGGCGCGGTGGCAGCGTAGCGCCACCCCACCCCGCACAGGGCACCCCTGACCCTGTGACGTAGATGTCGCTCATCTTCTCTCTGCTGAGCGCCTCGTCCACCAGGTCCACCTGCGCCGTTTTCCAGATGATGCAGCGTAGCTCGTACCTGCAGCACGGCGCTCTGAGGCTGTGCTGTGAGCTGCGCCCGGGCACCTCGGGGTGGGGTGAGGCCCGGGGGCTGCCCTCCAGGCTCTCGGCAAATTTGGGGTTCCTCTCTTTCCCAACAGTGGAGGGTTCCCGCGGCTCAGCCTTTGAGGACAGTTGGGGCTCAGCTGAAACACGGTGGGGACGTGGGTGCCACTCACCTCTTAGGCTCTCTGGTGCTGATTATGACAGGGGGGCCGGGGGGCCCCAGCTTGTGGGGAAAGATGTCCACCCACATTTGCACCTTGCCCTAGGACCAGAGGGAGGCGCGCTCAAGGCAGGCTTGCCCTCATGCTGAGCTGCGTCCCAGGGCTATGTCCCCACCCCGCAGAGGGCAGAGAGCGGCCCCTTTCTCCTTTGGGGTGAGTGAGTGTCCAGTTGTAGGCTCGAGGTACAGTGCCCCGATTTCACCGGGGTCAGTGGCAGGTACCAGCTAGGCGACCTGGACAGGCACTGGAGCTTAGAAGGCAGCCGGGCGTTCACTTACTAAGCCTCGGACAAGTAAACAGGCTGCCCCAAGAGCTGGCTTAGTGTCAGGTGAGCACAACCTCAGGCTATGAAGCCTGTCTGTCACCAAGGGCAGGGCCCGGGAAGGAAGACGGGAAGAAAAGGGCAGCACGGCCAGCCTTGGAAAACAGATGAGTATGTTCTGGCTTTCCAAGCACTGGTGCTAATTTTCCTCTCAAAGTGACCCACTCCAGTAAAGAGGCGTAATGAGAATGATCGAGGACTGGAACTCAGAAGAGGACTTTTCTGTACAAAGTGCCTCAGCCGGAGCGCTGTGGGGAGTAAGAGCTGCACGGTGGCCAGAGGGCAGAGGATAATGAGGGCGCCCTTGGGGAGCCCACTCTGTGCTCGGGGCTCCTTGCCATGGACAGAACCGCCTGCAGCTGGCAGCCAGAAGCAAGGCTGGCTCATCTGCACTGTGACCTGAGGTGCCACCTCTCCCGGAGACTAAGGACACGGAGGTGCTGGCTGCCAGGGCTCCTTAGTGCTTCCCCCAGCAGATGCGGGTGACCTTTCCAGCTCTGATGTCCTCTATTCCAAGGGACGTCACTGGGCTGTCTTATGGACATGTGCAAACACACGTGTCGCACAGGAATCGGGCAGCACCTCTGGCCTCGTACCTGGTCGATGCCTGGCTGGCTGTCACTGTACAGTGTGCGCGTCTCCACGTGCTCGGGCACCAGCCCCTGGGTGTGCAGGATGTACAGGGCCAGCCGTTCCTTCTTGGGGCCCAGACCCGGCACAGTCAGGGCTTCGAACTCTGGATCGGAAGGAGGGGACCACAAGGCCGTCGGCCCTTGAGGCTCCCTCTCCAGCCCAGGCTGGAGTGGACGAGTGGGGAACGGGGTAGGCTGTCCTCTGG
The DNA here is from genome assembly GCA_004027295.1 of Dolichotis patagonum. Taxonomy (NCBI): domain Eukaryota; kingdom Metazoa; phylum Chordata; class Mammalia; order Rodentia; family Caviidae; genus Dolichotis; species Dolichotis patagonum. The sequence goes on from PVJX010002017.1 coordinate 55,200, forward strand.
CACAGGGGTGATCCCCCCCCCAGCTCCTCCAGCCTGCAGCTCTTTGCTCCAAGGCCTGTGTCCCTGCTTTCAGGGGTGTGCTGAGCTCACCAAAGTTCTCCAGCGTGAATCTTTCCCCGCCGTATAAAACAGAGTCTCCCTCAGGGTCAAACTCTGGAGGAGGCAGCCCTTTGCGCTTGGCATAGCGCTCCAAGAGGAAGCTCGGGGGCACCTGGTCCCGCCACGTAAAGGGCCCTGACCTGTGGGGCGAGTGAGAGGGACAGCAGGGTGGGTCCTGGGGGTGGTGGCTTGGAGCTGCAGTGTGTGCAGGGGGGCAGTGGGTGGAGATGGGGCAGGTCCAGCCCTGGTGCCCTGCCTCTCCCAGGGGAGGCACAGGAATACCACCAGCCCCAGCCCACCCGACCCTGCACTGGTCCCCTTACTGGCAGTAGGACTTGGAGAGCCCGCAACGAGCCCCAAAGCCAGACAGGAGGCGGTTCTCAAGGTCGATGACTGTGGTTCCGATCTCGTCGTCATGAGAAAGCAGGTCAAAGTCGTACAGCTGGATGTGCAGGTCCTTCTCCAGGGGGATGGTACAGGTGAGCTCGAACATCCTAGAGGCCAGAGGCTGTGACGGGCCAGTACTTCAGCCCAGAGACCCCTTCTCGCCCCTGCGCCTGTGTGGTGGATTTGGGAGCAGAGCCGGCGCAGGCTGTGTCCGCCATCAGCAGCCCCTGGGCCCAGCTGGAAATAACTCCATTGGCCCAGGCTGCGGCCTGCACATCCTTCACAGGCAGAGTGTGAGGGAGGGCAGCGCTGGACACAAGACTCTGCTGGAGCTGCCACAGCGTGGCACAGAGGAGAACGGTGGGCAGGGAAGGGGTGGCTCACGTGCCAAAGATGGGGTCCACGGTGTTGGGCTTGTACGTGTCCCGGCTGCCAACCTTCGTGGAGCCCAGCTTCAGGATCACGTAAGGGTCACACTAGGAGAGGGACAGGAAGTGGTGAGCCCAGTGGGCAGGGCTGGTGGGACTGGGGCAGCAGTGAGCCCCTGGTGTGGCGCCTGGGTGAGGGGTTGGCATTCTGGGGCTCAGCAGCCCGAGGGGCTCCAGGGTGGGGCTGGGTAGGCCCGCTGTTTACCAGGCCGTTGTAGTCCTGGGGCTGCAGGTTGATGGCTCGAACCATGTACACCCGCACCAGGCACAGCTGGGGGAAGTCCTCTCTCTCCGGCCAAGCCACGAACTGGCGAGGGGGCTGCGGGGCTTCTGGATTCTCAGGAAGGGGGTAGATGCGGAAGAGACCCTGGGGGCGGGAGGGTGTTGGGGCACAGCTCTGTAAGCCCCAAGGAGGGTTCCTAGCCCAGGACCAGCAGAGGGGATGCAGGGTGGAAGGCTGTGGGGACCGAAGGGCAGGGGCCGCAGCGGCCTGCAGCAGGAAGCAGTGTTTAGCAGGGTGCTGGCCAGAGCAGCACGGTTTTGTTTGTGGACACACACCTTGAACTCCCCTACCACGGGGCTGTCCGCCTTGGGCTGCTTCTGGTAGAGCTTGAAGGTCTGACAGAAGTCCTGCAGGCCCTGGAAGGCTGGCACGGCCTCCAGCTCGCAGTCGTACAGCTGCAGGGCAGGGAGGACCAAGCCGCGGTCAGGAGACAAGGGACCCCGGCTCCCCAGCCTTTTCCAAAGCCTCTAGTGGAGGGGTCTCTGCTCATCTCCGGGAACAACAGAAACACCCCCAGGTGGCCCTCAGAGGAACCAAGGCTGGGTCTGCGAGCCCTCCCTAGGGAGATTTCATGCCACCCTGGGCTCCTCCAGACCTTGAGAGTGTGGTACTTTTGGTACTTGTACTTTAGGGACTTGTCATCTCCCGTGGCCCAGAACAGCTTGCTCCACCAGTCCACCTCGTACTCGTACTGGTACTCCTTCTGGGAGGGGAAGAGGGCGCGCTGGCACGCGGGCAGGGGATCCCTACTCCCAGACCCACCAGCTCCTGTTCCCGGGACTGGGCCTGCTTCACCTCAACTTTGCTGGACTTGAACCACAACTTTTCGTAGAGGAGCCCTATGACCTAGAAGACAGGAGGGCAGACAGTGTGAGACACACAGCTTAGGGCGGGGCTCTGACGGCTCAGGGGAGAGGGCTCCACCAGGGCCATTTCCCTGGCTCCCTGAGTCCGGCAATCACCAGGCCAGGGTTGGGATGTGTGTGTGTTGGGGTGAGAACAAAAGTCTGCTTCTGGAGCCCTCCCTCAGCAACTCTGGGGCGACTCCTTGGGGCCTGGGTCTCAGGACTTAAAAAAGCCCACGGTGATGGTCACATGCAGTCCTGGCTGAGGTCACACTGGGCACATCCGCCAGGACGGCTCAGTCAGCACCCCTCTTCAGGGACAGGGCTGTTCCCGTGAAGAGCAGGGACGCTTGCCCACCTTCTGGTTCTTCTGCATAGACAGCACTGTGTGGAGAGACACGGCTGTGAGCCTCAGGGGGGCACAGGCCAAGGAGGAGGTACCCACCCTGCGGGGAACCAGCCCCCCCCACCTGCGGGGGCCTAGGGAGGCGAGTGGACCGCGCCATACTTGGGAGCTGTGGGGGCTGGTAGTCCTGTGCCCAGGGGTCACAGAAGTAGGGCTGCAGCAAGTCGACGCTGGCCTGGCCCACCACGGTCTGCTGCCCGAAGTCCTGGTTGTCCAGCACCTTCAGCACCAGGGGCTGCGCGTAGACCTCCTCCGTGGGCATGTACTGCCGCCAGGGAGAGCGGGCGTGAGGGTCCCAGGGGACAGGACGGGCCTCAGCCCCGCCCCGGGCCTCTTACCACCGTGAGCAGCAGTGCGGACTCGGGGAAGTTGGGGCTGGCCTGGAAGTCCTCGATGGGCTCCGTTTTTAGGGACTCGCCCCCGCACTCCACCAGCAGCTGGGGGTAGCGCACCTGCTTCAGGTTGCGGAGGCCCCAGGCCAGGACCTGCCAGGATGGAGGAGGAAGCCTGGGCAGAGGGCACAGCTGCCCAGGAGCTTGGTGCCTCAGGGAGCCCACAGGGCGAGGCGCCTGGGTCTCCCTGTCCTCTGAGGGGCATTCCTGTCATCAAGGCCGAGCTTCCTCCCCATGACACGGTGCCTGCAGGCCACGGCAGCTGCCACTGGATCCTTTATGTCACCGGCCTCACCCATGAATTCCTGAAGTGGCTTCCACCAGCACCCACTCACAGAAGCAGTGGTTCCCTGCTTCTCAGGGGTCTCTCTGCCCCTAGCTCATGGGGCAACCTAGTTCATGGTTGCTCTGTGTCCTGGAGGACTCCATGGCCAGTCAGTGGCCCAGCACCCTGTGATGTCTCAGCGGACACTGGGCACCTCAGGAAATGCCTGTGGCCTCTTCCTGGGTTGGGTTGCCTGGGCTTGAAGAGGCCTCCTGTCCCTGGGGGACCTAACCATCTTTTGGTGGTTAGTAACTGTGTGGCAGGGCACAGAGTCCAGCGTGGGGACCTCCATGCTGCTCTCCAAAGTCACATCCTGGCCTTTGGTGTCAGGCAGGGCTGAGCCTACACTGTGGCTGTCAGTGAGTCCCTGGTCACCATGCGTGGAGTGTGCTGTCTCACAGCCTCCATTTTATTTTGAGACAGGATCTCACTGTGTGGTGCAGGCTGATCTGGAAACTTGCAGCCATTCCCCTACCTCAGCCTCCCAAGGGCTGGGGCTACAGGGGTGCGCCACCACACCCAGCCCCATTTCCCACCCTGGAAAGCATCTCTGCTTGCACGGTGCTGAAGCGGGCATGAGTGTTGTGGCCCCTTGTCTGCCACCTGCCCATGGGCTTGCGGGAAAGTGGTTTATGGTGCGGCCTCAGAGCCTCTGCTCTGCATTTCCTCACCCACTCTGTCCCCAAAGCATCTTCTCAGGGTGCAAGCTTTAAATGGATACTCAGGAGGGCCCAGCAGAGAGCTGGCGGGCTCCACGCTGCCAGGCGAACCCTCCCGACCCCTCGCCGCCCGCACCTCAATGGCCATCTTCTTCATTGTGGGCTGGACGCTCTTGGGCAGCATGTAGACCCCGTCTTTCCAGGGAACGCTTAAGAGGGGGAGGTGCTTTTCTCTCAGCTTCTGGAGCATGAAAGAGGGGGTGCGGGTGCATGAGGCCCACCCCCAACTCAAGCAGATCCTTACAGGGCTGGGCCAAGGAGGCCCTGGTCCTTTCGTGGGGTGTGGGGGTGGGGTGGGGGTGGCCCCACTGGCTGTGGACACCTGTGGCTGCCAGTACCTCCGTCTCAAGGATCAGCTCACAGGACGCGAAGATCTCGCCCTCCTCCTTCCCCAGCTCTTTGACAAGTGGGTGCCACCGTAGGGGCGGCAGCATCCAGTCCTGCAGGTCCAGCCAGACCACCGGGGACCACGTGCTCCGTCCCCACAAGCTCTCCTTTCCCTGGAGGGGAGGAGACAGTCACAAAATGCGTTGGCCAGAATGGAGGGGTCCGGCTCCCATCCTGGGCTCCCCACAAGGACGGGATTGCGACATCGATGTTTGCACGATGCTCTCTGCACGGCTGGCCTCACCGGCCCTCTCCCCGAGATGTTTCCTCTGAAACGCAGCCCCTCTTGCCCCCCACCCCGCCCAGCCCACTGGACCTGGGCATCGCGCTGCCACAGCTCCAGCACCACAAGTGGGGGGCTCTTCCGGGTGTCCTGGGGGCTCTCGTGCAGCAGGAGGTGCTGGAAGATGAGCGTCTGGGCCCACGTGGGTGCCGAAGAGCTGGGCAGGTGCTGGGTGCACTGGCTGTAGTTGAGGAAGACCACACGCACAAAGGGCCCTGCGGGGCGGGCCAGTGAGCACAAGCCAGCGGACCCGGGGCATCGGCTCCTTCCCTGTGTGCTCCACGCCCCGCAGTGGAGGCCCAGGTGTCACCATGGTGCGCTAGGGATGAGCTTCCACGTGGCTGCTGCAGCGGGTGGTCCTGCACGGTGGACTTGACCCCCAAGGACACAGTGCCTGGCAGCCACCCCGAGCCCTGCTGCCCACTGCCCTGGCTCCCACACACTGTGCGGGGTTCCCACTCCTGAGCCCCACAGCCGGCCTTCCTCACAGGGCCCCTCCCACCCAAATGGACTCTTCTCTGTCCCCCTTCTGTCCAACAGGTGACATGTGTCTCTCAAGCATGACACCCTGGCTCTTCCGAAATTTATTATTCTGCTGGGTGACTTTGGCCTGGGGGACAAGAGCTGAATGACAAGGGACATTCCTACCCTGGAACACGAGGATCTGGTTGGACATCAGATTCCGGGCCTGGTAGATGTAGCAGAAGAGTTGGTAGCAGTAGGGCTCTGGGTGGGGAGGAGCCGTCTGTCACCTGCCCCCTGGGGCCCTGCAGGTCCCCTGGCCCCTGCCCCAGCTGCTCCCTGAGCCCCTGCTCCAGCACTCACTGTCAAGGGTGCAGTAGATGAAGGGCATGGTGGGGAGCCGCTGGTCCCCCGCCCAGGACAGCGCCTTGCTCTCGTTCTTCTTCCGGTTGTGTTTCAGGTCCATGGCCTGTGCCCGGGGCAGCCTCCCCTGAAGCACCAGTGCTTCCCACGTCTCCTCAAGCCACGCTCCTCCCCTTCGGGTGCCAGTGTCCTCCCAGCCCCCAGCTACCGGTGGCCTACTGGGGTTGATCCCTGCTCCTGCAAGCAGGTGCGGCTCAGCCCACAGGACCTTACCAAGGAACCCTCCAGGAGGAATATGGGCGCCACGCCTGTGTCAATGTTGGGCTCCAGCCTGCGGTGCCAGCAGCGGCGGCGGAAGCGGCTCTGGGGCTTTGGGTCCAGGTGGAACTTGGACCCCAGGCTGCCATACTCCCAGCCCTCCTCTCCCTCGTCGGCCAGGCCCTGCTGCAGAGGAAGCGGGCTGCGCTCCTGCCACCACCCAAGAGGGCCATGCCTGTGACCCGGCCAGGCCCTGCCAAGGTGGGGGCCTCACCATCTGCAGGAAGGACACAGTCTGCTCCTCAAGGCCCAGCTCGTCGTGGTCCCGGAAGCGCATGCGCACCCAGCGTCGCCGGCGACAGGAGTGGTAGTTCTTCTCCACCGAGGCCCACACCCGGGGCAGCCCCGATGGTGGGATCCCCACGCCATACTCCCAGCCTGCGGGCGACACCAGGGCCTGCAAGTCCTCGGGTGCCTGGAGGCTGGGGGCTTGGACTGGCCCGGGAGGGGCCCGAGACGGTCAGTGTCTTCCCTTCCACTCAGGAAGGTGTCACACTGCCCTGGGCCTGAGAGCCTGTGTTACAAACAGGGAAGGGACTCACCCACGGCCACACAGCTGAGAACCCTTTGCAGCCTGGGCTGGAGGTCTCCAACCCGTTGCACCGTGGGTGACTGACATCTGTGGAGCGGTGCTCTGGGCCAGGAGGCATTGAGGACATGTGCTGTCTCCACTCTAGCTAGGTCCCGTGTCGGGGGAACAAGTGGAGTCCCTGAATCCTAGTGGCCAGGGACCCCAGGGAATCCAGGCTCATCCCACCCAGGAGCACTGGGCATGGTGGCACATGTCTATAATCCCATCAATAAGGAGGCTGAGGCAGAAGGATCACCTAAACTACATAATGAGATCCAAATAAATAAACACTTGAGGTGATTTCGCTGCTCAAGGCTGCTGGAAGAACAGGTACCCCCAAACTGCTCAGAACAGCCCTGTGGCTTGCATAATTTAGGGTCCCAGGCCCTCCCGCCTGCCTCGCGACCCTGATCACAGCACTGACCCTCACTGTCCACTGCATGATTGAGCTCCACAGCCCAGTTCTTCTTAAAATGCCAGCCCTGGGGGCATGTCACAGTGTCCCGGGCCTGTGTGGACTGTCCGTTCTGCAGGGACAAGGGGCGAGGAGGAGGGAGGAGCTTGCCCAAACACACACCTGTCACAGTGGCCTCCCTTCCCCCAGACCAGACAGTGCTGGCTACGTCTGCTGTCACCCTGTCATGATGGGCCTTGCTGGACTGTCACCCGCTCCCTCCATGGCAGGGGAGCTGCCCTGCATGAGACCTGCACTGTCCTGGCCCAGTACATTGGCCAGCAACCACCTGGGGCTACTGCAAGGAATCCAAACGACAGAACCTCCCATGCTGGGGAGCATTCTAGTGCCTGGCGCTCAGCCACCCAGCCAGTTCTCCTGCAGGGTAAGCAGCACCCCAGCAGGGGCCTGATATCTTCCCATAGCACCTCTGCCTGCCAGCTTGGGGTCTAGGGTCCCAGCAAGGGAGAAAGCATTAGATGCTGACAACTCACCCAGGGCCCCATAGCATGTGGGGGGAGGGTTCCGGCCTTTCCTCCACTACCCCTGCCCACCTCCCAGCTCCCTGCCTGATAGCCGTGCCTGTCCCCCTCCCCGGAGGCAGCTTCGGTCCTGCTCACCACGTCAGTGTTTGGAGTGGCCGAGGGCACCCAGGTGCCCGTGCCATCGCGTTCCTGGTTCTCATACACCTCCTCCAGCACCTGGCTCTTGTTGATGTCTATGTCCAAGAGGAATCTGGGGACGGGAAGCTCCCACATCTCCCTCTGCTGGCCTCATGCTTCCCTCCGAGGCACCCCCACCTCAGGGCTGTGGGCAGGGCCACGTCTTCTGCATCCAGCCCAGGGACCAGGCTCCGTGGCCTTGGGCTCACCTCTGGGCTGCCACTGCCTGGCCCTCAGAGGTGACAGGAAGTTCATCCCACTGGGGAGTGACCAGGGGTACTCGGGCTCTGGGCCTGCCACCCTGGCCTTACCTCCTCTGAGGCTCCACTCTCCAGCTGTCCTGCCAGTGCCACCCTGGGGGTGCCTTGAACTCCGACTTGGGAAGGGCCTTGTGCCCCATGACGTCTGAAAAGTTGGGGCATTGGTAGAGCCCCTGCTGTCCCCAGTGGTCTTTGGATTTGGCCTGATTCTCATACTGGAGGAGGGGGAACCCCAGTCAGTGTCTGCTGTGACTGTTGGGCCTCACTGGGTCCCCCAACCTTAGAAATAGCTACACCCCCTTGCGTGGGTAAGGAGACTGAGGCTCAGGGCTCAACCCTGCCCCAGGCTGCTTGGCTAGCAGAGCAGGGTGGACACATGTTAGAGCTGGTGCCTTTAATGGGACCTGTAGGACCTGCAGGATCCCGGGCTCCATCCCTGTACCCCACCCTAAATCCCTCTCCAGCTCCTCATCCTCGAGGTTAGACACACGGTTGTCCCTTGGTGTCCTCAGGGAGGAGGTCCCAGGACTCCCTAGAATATCAGATTCTCGACTGCTATTGTCTGTTTCGTCCTTATAGGGCCTGGCATTTATTTGCATGCAAGCTGTGGCCACCTGGTGTTCACTTCAGATCCTCCCTTTAGAGCTTAGCGTACCCAGTACAGTGCAAATGCGATGGAAACAGCTGTTCCACCACACTGTTCACGGAAAAAGCCCACACGCGTTCAGCACAGACGCCACCACCCCAGGCCTAACCCCGCGTCCCGCCCACAGTCACCGGAATGGGCAGGCGCACGCAGCTGGCCACACACGCACGGCTTAAAACGAGGCGATGCCTCCTTCCGGTGAGCTGCGGCGCCGGACACTCTAACCTTCCTCCCCTCGCCATCAGAGCGGGACCCCTGGGCCATCAGTACCGCCCCGCTCTTCCCTGTAGGTCACTGTCCTTCACGGGTCCCAGCCCCCCACGCCGCCGCTCACCGTCTCTGCATACACCACCAGGTCGCCGTGGCGGAGCAGCTTCAGGTCTTTGCTGTCAATGACGTTGCCCAGCCACATGCAGACCCGGAGGTGGGCCGGGGGTGCGTCCTGCTTTCCTTCGCCCTCTGGGTACTGAGTCGGAGACAGACCCACCCCGCAGGGCACGGGAATGTGGGTGAGGCAGGGGCCCCGTGCTCCCCGAGTGGGTCATACCCGCCCCTTCTGCCTGAGCCCCGAGATCAGGAACGCGCACGCTGAGCTGCGTGCACGCGCCTTGCGCATGCGGGGCTGACGGCGTGGTCCACGGCGTGCGCACTATGTGCTTGCTGAGTGCTGTGACCGTCACACCACAGAGCAGTGGTGATGGGTATCACCAGTCCCATTCTACGGAGGAGCAGACTGAGGCCTGGACACGGTCAGGAGTCATGTGAGCCCATGAGCAGCAGAGCACATGCAATCTCAGCAGGACAGGGAGGAATCTCATAGGCAAGAGTGACGGACTGAACTGGGTGGTGGGAAGGGCGGGGGGCAGCACGTTTGGGGCCAGGGAAGTCCAGGGGCTGAGAGGGAAGTGGTACCTTCTCCCGGAGGCAGAGGGACACCAGGGAAGGTCCAAATCTATGGTATTATATATTCTGGAGATCACCCTGTTGTGGTCCAGCAGGGAGATGTCCAGGTACACGACCAAGTGGTGGCCGTGAGGGTAATGGAGGAGGTGGATTGGGGACCACTGTGGAGGACATGGATGTGGCACCAGCCCGCAGCTGATGAGGACAGGCCTTTGTCTTTCTCTGGGGACATGGGCCAGGTATCGAGAAGCTGCCCCATCCTTGGGAAGGGCCCCTGGGGATCCCTTGCTCCCCACCTGCAGCAGGAGGGTTTGGATTTTCCCACAGAACCTTCCAGACTGCAGGGGCCCCGCCGGGGAGAAGAGGACAGTGTGAGCGGGCACCCGGGCGAAGGCCACGCGCCGCTCCTTGGATATCAGCCAGATCATCACATCCGGGAGGCTCCTCTGGGGCTGGGGACACGGGGCATCGGAACCTGCACAACAGCTCCCAGCCCCGCCCTGCCCCCTGGCCCTGCCCCCTGGCTAGCGCACACCTCAGGGAGCACAGCGTTGAGACGGCGCAGCCAGCCTTCCACAGTGGGCACCATGTCCCTGGGCTTGGCTTCCTTGGCCTTCTGGGCCAGCTCCTGCAGGAGGAGGCTGCGGAGCTGCCACCTCTTCCTGTCCAGGTCGGTGGCTTTGGGCTGATCCGTCATGCAGGGCAGAGGGCGCCTATGGCCAGCACAAAGTGGCAGGGGGCTGGGCTAGGCCTCTGTCCTGTCCCCTATATCTCTGCCTCTGGTCCTGTCACAGGCTGTGGTGTCCTCCGAACCCTGAGACCCTGCTTGGAGCATAGCTGGCCTGGCCTGGGAGCTCTGCCCACCACGTGTCCAGCCTGTACCTAGGACCAGCCATGGAGGGGACGTGGCTGAGACAGGGACCACTCAACTGGGGGTAGGTGCTGAGAGGCTTTCTGGTGGCCTCCAGGACAGACAGCACCCCACGGAGGGCTATGGGGTGGCAGAAACAGTGGAGAGAGCTGTGGAGACTCTCAGTGTGGGCCTGACAGGCATGGGGCCAAGCAGGTCTGGGGGGAGCACGGAGTGTGGTTGGTGCGCGGGGTCAGTGCCAGACAGGGCGACCAGGCCATGTTTGCAGGAGCTGGGCTCCAATGGGACAGCATCGGGGGCGGCCACGGCTTGCAAGGCCCAGGCCCCGGCCCGCTACGCCGGCTACCTGCAGTCCTCCACCAGCTCCCGCCGCAGCTTCTCCCACTGTGGGAGCAGGGCAGGGTCCCTCGGGTTCCGCATGGACCTCAGGGTGTCCAAGTTGGCTTTCTGGCCGGCGGGAGAGAAAGGAGAGTGAGTGGGCGGGAGAGAAAGGAGAGTGAGTGCCCAGCTCAACATGGAGGTCACACGGCACAGGGCAGGGCCGAGGGCAATTTCAGCCAGGACTTGGGACCTTGCGGGGCACTGGGCCTGGCAGTCCAAGGCTGTCACATGTGCTAGCCAGGCTCCGAGACCCCCACTTCCTGCTACCCAGCAGAAGAAATGGGCAACAAAGAGGACCTGGGATGGGTGGGCCTGGGAAGCAGTGCCCGGGACAGAAGTCCCAGTAACTGGGCAGACCCGACTTCCTCGGTGGCCAGGGAGCGCTTTGCCTGGCTGTCTGTGCCTCGGTGCCTGGAGACTCCCTTAGCACCGTGAGCGGCTCGGGCGTGGCCACGCAGGCGCAGTGCTAAGAGCGCCTAGGACTGCAGGTTCCCGGTGCTGCGCACTCACCAGGCGGTCTCTGGCGAATTGGAGCAGGTTGAGGCAGTGCATGCGGAAGCTGACGTCCTCCCAGCTGGACGTCACGGCCACCACTGGCTTGGTGTTGTACCAGGGGATGTAGTGGTAGATGTTGCCTGGGACATGAGACACAAGGGGTGTGGGGTGCAGGTATTGGAGGGGTTTCAGGGGTCTCCCTCAGTGTGACCCACCTTCTTTTTTTTTTGAGACAAGGTCTTGCTAAGTCACTAAAGGACCTGGTTGGGGTCAAATTTGTGATCCTCCTGCCTCAGCCTCCCAGAGTGCTGGGATTACAGGTGTGCACCATCACACCCAGCCACGTCCCCTTGAAGGACCTCCTATGTGTCCTTCATCCTCAAGGACACAACATGTTGACCACAGTAGTGGGACCCTTCTGGATGCTGGCTGGGGCCTGACCTGTGTACTCCAACAACCTCGGCTCTCTCTGCACCGTCTCCAGCCTCCAGGTAGGAGAACCCAGGCTGGCGATGGCCCGGAGGTCATAACACAGGCTCCCAGCTCTGGGCCAAGTTTTGAACCTCAGGGGAGACACCAAGGCAGGTGGTCCATGAGCCAGAGGAGGAGTGGGTTTGGTTCAGGGCAGCAGCCCAGGAGGACCTGCCAGCACAGAGGTCCAGGTGGGGAGTAAGAATGGTAAAACCAGTGGCGCAAAGCCAGGTGTCCTGGCGCATGGCCCTAGTCGCAGCACACCAGGTTCCTGAGGCAGGAGGATCTCAACCCAGCCTGGTTTAGTAATTTACCAACTTAGCAAGACCCTGTCTCAAAATAAGAAAGATTTTTAAAGGGGCAGAGATGTGGCTCAGTGTGAAACTCTTGGGGTTCAACCCATTAGTACTATGTGCATGCACACACACACACACACACAGACACACACAATTAAGTAAAAAGGTAGACAGACTCTGAAAGACAACAGATAGCCAGAGACCAGAGAGAGCACCATGTGAAGGAGGTGGGGAATGGAATGGTGCACCTCCAAGATAAGGCACACTGAAGATTATGGGACACCGAAGCTGGGAGGAAGACACAAAATCCTAGGATTTAGAAGGCTGAGGCAGGAGGACTGCTGTGAGTTTGAGGCCAGCCAGGGCTACATAGAGAGACCCCATCTCCCCCCCCCCCAAAAAAAAAAACCAGAGTCGATACAATTAGATCCATTAAATGATGCACCAAGCAAAACTGGCTGGCGCATGCTTGCAATTCCACTGAGGCAGGAGGATCGCTGGCCCCGTGACACAGTGAATTCAAGGCCAGCCTGAACAGCAGAGTGAGAGCGGGACTCACAAACACTGATTCCTATTCCTCAGCAGGAATCAACACTGACCCCAGCTTTTCACCTCGTCTGCTCCAGACCTGTGAGAAGACACATTTCTCTCACTTCAGCTGCCCCGTTTGTGCACTTCACACGGGACCCTCAGGGCCAGGCAGAAGCCGGGGAAGTAACATCCCACGGAAACGGCTGGGGTGCACAGGTGGCCCGGGAGAAACTGCCCCTGGCTTAAGGATGGGATTCAGGCTGCTGGAGAAGGCTGAAGGCTGTCACACAAAAAAGTTTAACGTGGTGCCTGATTGGAGAATGAAACTTCAGCCAGACCTCAAAGAAGTCCCAAGAAATTCTGAAAAAAAAAGAGCAGTTTAGAAGCCAAACACATCCCTCCCGCCCCAGCAAGCCCACACCTAGGCATCTACCGGAGACGGAAAGCCCGCCACAGACAAGCAAAAAGCCATGGTGCGCGCCCGGCCTCAGTTTCCTCAGGGAGTTGGTTCCAGCACTTCTCACGGATACCAAAACCCCCAGATGCCCAAGGTCCTGATAGAAAATGCAGCGCGTTTGCCTGTAACCGATACATATTCTCCTGCATCCTTTGAACCACTTCCAGATGACCTATGATGCCTAGGACCATGCAGATGCTACGTAAATAGCTGTAATGACCAGATGCAATTGCAGGCGGCACCAGGGATTGAAACCGGGGCTTCTACACTGAGCAACACCCCCAGCCCATTTTTTAGGTTGAGACAGTCTCGCTAAATTGCTCAGGGTAGGCTCAAACTTGCAATCCTCCTGTGTCAGCCTCCTAGAGTGCGGGGATGACAGGAGTGCACCGCCACATCTGGCTCTGCTGCAGTTGTTTTTGAGTAATTCTGGCCTCCCGTCCACTGGATGTGTTTGACCCGGATGTGTGAGGCCCCGCCCACCCGCACTCTCAGCACACGTGCAGCCCGAGCTCGAGCTCGGAGTGAGGCCAGGTAGATTGTGAGCATTTCCCAAATGCGCTGATGGGCGGAGAAGCCAGAGCCCCAGGCACCCACAGGGCATGGTTTCCTTCATGTGAGACTGAAACAGAAACGTGAAAGGGAGGAGAGGAGAGCAGCCGCCCAGGCGGGGGCGGGAGCGAGCAGAGCAGAGGGTCCCCTGGCCCTGCGGGATCTGAAGGGGTGGGTTTGCTTTGGGATTATTAGGTGCCAAGCTGGACGCTGTGGCTTGGGTAACTTTCCACGTATGTGTTGTCCTCGAACTAAACGCTTAGGTAAGAAGTAAACAATTGGAAAGGTGAAATGGACCATCAGTACTCACAGCGCAGCACACACCCAGGGACAGGCCACGTGGGGCAGGGGACAGGAGCTGCTCGAGGCCGTGACAGGGCTGGGGTCTAGGATTACCCAGAATATGTCTGAGAGAGACCACAAGATGAACACTATGGAGAGAGATTTTAAAATACAGAGGGCAGCTGGGCATGGCAGTGTACACCTGTCCTCTCAGCACTCTGGGAGGCTGAGGCAGCAGGACTGCAAGTTCAAGCCCACCGTGGGTGATTTAGCAGCTTAGCTGCTGCAAAGTTAGAAAAGGGCTGCGGATGCAGGGCATAAAAGAAAAGGAGAAGAAATTTACAAAGTGAAAAATCAGAATTGCCCAGAACTGTTGGGAGACACCAGGTCTGGATTCTGGCTCCAAGGAATTGTCAGGAGGGTAAATAAGCAGAGACCCAGGCCTGCGGCTCTCCACAGGAGCTCAGGCTGAGGAACAGTTTTCCTCTTCTGCCCTTGGATGGCTTACAAAAGCAACACAAGAAGGAAAATAAGTCTGTTTCCAGCAGATGGAGACGGATGTTGTGTGCAGACTCCGAATACACATCCTGGCTGCCAAAGGCAACCTGGGCTGCTGCAGGAGCCCCGTGGGCTGCCAGCTGCAGAGGCACCAGGAAGAGGACAGAGGTGACAGGTGACAGTGGGCAGCAGGGGTCACAGACAGGGCTAGCATGCCCCTGAGGGAAAGGCGGGAACAAGAACCCAGCACTCCCTACCCAGGGAGGAGGACTATGCAAACCAGCAGCTCAGAAGAGAACGTGAGGAGCCCAAGAATCAGCTCTCGCTGATGCCCAGAGGGCACAGAAAGGAAGGCAGGAAGAAGAAGAAAAGTCACCCAAGGAATGCAGAAGAGTCAAAACAGGATCAGGGAGAAAACAGCAAACACAGAGGAAAACCAAGGAGAACCATTAAACCCATAAATGGAATCCCCAAACTAGAAAACCAATCAACAGAGCAGAGTGAGTATTTTAACCTATAATTTAAGACAGCGCCCATGGGGAAATACAGGCAGTCTGCTGTTGGGTTTTTCTTTCCTACAAATGGTACTTTAACAATGACAGCCACATACAACTGAATTCAAAATGAATCACAGAGCTCACTGTAACAGTTAAACCTATAAAACTTTCACAAGAAAAGAGAAAGTTCTCATGACCTTGGGTTAGGCCAAGAGTTCTTAGATATGACTCCATAAAAGAAAAAAGTAAATTGGATTTGATTTAAATTAAAAATATAGCATCTGCAGGCCTGGGGTTTTAGCTCAGAGGCATAAGTGCCTGCTTGGCAAGCATGAGGTTGTAAGTTAAATCCCCAGTACAAAAAAATTATATATATATATATATATATATATATATATATATATATATATATATATGGCATCTGAGGGCCAGGGATTTAGTTCAGTGGCAAAGCGCCTGCCTGGTAAGCTCAAGGTCCTAAGTTCAATCCTCAGTACCAAAAAATAAATAAATAAAATAAACCTGTATTTCAAAAAAGACATGATTCAGGCACATGCCTGTCCAGCACTCAGGAGGCTGAGGCAGTAAGATCAGCAGTTCAAGGCCAGCCTGGGCTACATGAGCCCAAGGCCAGCCTGAACTACATAGAGAGACCCTGTCTCAAAAAGACAAAAACAAGCACAAAACAAGTGTATATCCACACCAGGACTTGCACCTGACCCAGCAGCGTTATTCTTAATAGCCAAGAAGTAGAAACACCGTCATCCCTGGGGCTCGCTACCTTTATAGGATGGAATGCACTTTCTCGTTGCTTGCTTTGCAGAGCTAGGGAATGAACCCGGGGCCCTGGGTGTGCTAGGTAAACAGCTCTGCCTCGGAGCTATGGCCCCAGTCCAGCTTCTTGATAATAAAATGAAATGTAGCAGTGCTGCGTGCCTCGCCATAAATAGACCACAAAAACTTGGTGCAGAGTGTAAGAAGCCAACACAGAGACCATGCGTTGCATGATTTCGTTTATATGAAATACTCAGAAAATAAATACACAGCAGGTGAGCAGTGTGTGGGCTCAGGAAAGGCAGCAGGGAACAACACCAAACAGCACTGAGGGATTTCTTGG
Source organism: Dolichotis patagonum (assembly GCA_004027295.1). Lineage (NCBI taxonomy): Eukaryota > Metazoa > Chordata > Mammalia > Rodentia > Caviidae > Dolichotis > Dolichotis patagonum. The sequence continues at coordinate 70,841 of PVJX010002017.1, forward strand.
GGTGATAGAGATGTTCTAAAACTGGGGGTGGTGGTGATTGTCCAAATCTTACTAAAAACAATTTTTTGTTTTTTTACTTGATTTTTAAAAACTTTTTTTGATGTATGGTACTGGGGATTGAATCTTCACATTAAGCCACATTCCAAGTCCTTTCTGTTTTTTGTTTTTTGTTTTTCCTTTTCTTTTTCTGGTCTTTTGAGACAGAGTCTCACTATGCAGTTCAGGCTGGCATTGAACTTACTGCATAGTTCAGGCTGGAACTCATAGTGATCCTCCTGCCTCAGCCACCTGAGTGCTGAGGTTACAGGCATGTGTCACCACACCTTGCTGTTTTTTAAATTTTGAGACAAGGTCTTACTAAGTCACTACATTGTCCAGGCTGGTCTTGAACTTACAGTCCTGCCTCCATCTCCCAGAGTGCAGGGATTACAGGCATGTGTCATTGCACTAAGCTAAAACAAGTGCATTTTATGCCACATAAATTTAAAATATTTATGGTACATATCTTATGGTACCTTTGATGGTATATACCTTTTATGCTACCTTTTATTTGGTTGTACCACCAAATAAAAAAAAAGATTTCACTCATCAACATAGATGCAAAAATCCTAAACAAAACTTGTTGGCAAGCATGAGGCTGTGAGTTCAATCCCTGGTACCTAATAATAATAATAATAATAATAATAATAATAATAAAACTTGTAAAATGCTGGGGATGCTGGCACAGGCCTGAAGTTCACCTGTTGGAAGGCTGAGCACAGGCTCAGAGTCAGCCTGGATGACTCAGTGAAACCTTACCTGAAAAACCTTTTTTTAATAAAAGCACCAAAGTGTACCTCAGTGGTATAGTATTTGCTAACATGTGTAAAGCCCTGGGTTCTATTCTTAGTACTTTCCCCACCCAAAAAAGAAAAAAAAATGCAATGTATAACAAAGGTAACATAAGATATACATGCAGTTTTACAGGTATAATTCCATTGTATATTATACATAAAAAGAAAATATTATTATTTGTTTGAGTGAATTGGCATAAGGATAGAGAAATAAATGGAAGAGAATACACATTCTGTGGTTATCTAATTTTCAGGGTCAAACTAATTCAGTGTGGGAACAAACTTTTTCAGCAAATAATGCTGAACTGGATATGTATGTAGAGAAAAAGAACCTCAGCCCCCTCCTTCATGCCATATATAAAAAATCAGTCAAATTAGAAACATGAACGAAGGGCTAAAGCTATAAAGCTTGTAGAATAAACAATAGCTTCACGATTTGGGGCACGCATGATCTAATGGAATTATTTCTTGGACTACATCATGTATCAGTCATAAAAGAAAAAAATCAACAAGTTGAACTTTACCAAAATTAGAAATCTGTGACCTTCAAAAGATACTGGTTAGAAACTAAAAAGCCATGCCACAGAGCGGAAAATATGAGCAAAATATCTCGAACAAAGGACCTGTATCCAAAATACAAAAGAACGCCTGCAATTCAGCATAAGGGGGCAAACTCAGTGAACAGTGTCTTCACCACAGAAAGGTGTAGAATGTCCGATCTTCTGTATTTTACATGCAGTGGTGGGACTGTGAATATATGGCTCTGGCAAGAGATTCAATATACAAATCAATAGAAAAATAAAGCCAAGGGCCGGGGATTTAGCCCAGTGGCTTAAGCACCTGCCCGGCAAGCGTGAAGTTGTGAGTTTGATCCCCAGTACCAAAAAAGAAAAAAGAAAAAGAAAGCCAAATGGAATAAATAGATAAAAGAGAGGAACAGATTTATTTTATTTTTTACAGATAAACAAATGCCTGTATCCATATGAAAAGAGGCTCAACCCTCATTTATAATCAGACAAGAGCAAATTAAGGCCCAGTGAGATACTGTTTCACATTCACTAGATTGGCAAAAATTAAAATGCTGGGCAACAAATCCTGGTGAGAGTGTAGCGTCGCAGGACTTCTCATACCATTCTGATGAGAGTGTAATTTGGAATAATCGCTTTTGTCTAGAGATTCTCCTCCATTCCCAGGTATATAATTTAGAGAAAGCCTTGCACTTATGACCAGGAGACATGGACAAGACTGTTTGTAACAAAATTACTATACTACCAAAAAGAGATACAACCTCCCTGTCTACATGAACCACGTAATTTGTGGTATAATCATATGGTGGCATATGGACACAGTGAAAATGAACCCGGATGAAAATGTAATGTTGAACAAAAGATGTATGTTTGCAGATGAATATGATTGAGCGTCCACTTGCATGTAAAAGGATGCTATGCTTTTTACAGGTCTGTAGGCAGCGGGTCAAGATTAAAATAAAGCAAAGGTTGATAAACACAAGAGACAAGACCGTGGTTTTTAGGGGCAAGGCCAGACAGGGACATTTTATGACACTGAAAACCTTCTATTTTCTAAGCTGTGTTCATGGGAACTCATTCTTTTAAAAACTGTCAGTATATTTATATACTTTTTGTATATATATAGCATAATACCAAAAAAATAAGAACACTAAACTAAATAACCAAGAGCACAGGAGCATATATTGTACAATTCCACACATGTGGAATGCACAGACTAGAGGCAGGAAGCAGAGTAGGGTTTGGAGGTGAGAGAGGACGGGGAACAAGCACACATGGGCCTGGGGTTTCTTTTTGGGTTGAAGAAAACTTTCCAAAAATGACTGTAGCGGTGGTCACTCGATGCCGTGAATATGCTGAAATCCACGGGTCATGTGCTTCGGACAGGCACACTGTATGGTGTGGGAAGTATGTCTCAACAAAGCTTTGGTTTAAAAAACAGGCTGAGGAGTGGGGTGCACGGAAAGGCTCCCAGTGAGCGATAGGTGAGGCTGACAAAGATGGGAGGGGTTCTCAAATTTTAGCAGTTTTTACTTTGTTAAAATCTCCAGGTTATCTGAATCCACGCGTGTGGCGTGAAATCAAGAGTCTGAGTTTCCCCTTTTTTTTTTTTTTTTGAAATTTTGAGACAGGGTCTTGCTATGTAGTTCGGGCTGGCCTTGCACTCACTATGAACCCCAGGCTGACCTCAAATTCATGGCAATCCTCCTACCTCAGCCTCCTGAGTTCTGGGATTACAGGCATGTGCCACCATGCCCAGCTACTTTTTTGTGGTACTAGGGATTGAACCCAGGGCCTCACACATGTTAGGCAAGCACTCTACCACTGAGCTATACCCCTGGTCCTTTAAAATTTTTTTTGAGATAAGGTCTCACTAAATTGCCCAGGCTGTCCTCGAAATTGCAGTCCTTCTGCCTCAGCCTCATAAACAGCTGGGATTACAGCTGCTTGTTACCACACACAACCAGAATATGCGTTCCTAACAAGCATGCAGGTGATGCTGTGGCCCCGGGACTGCTACTCCACAGTGCCCAGTATAGGTGCCTAACAAATCTATATCGGATGAATGAGTAGGTGGGTAGGGGGGGTTGGTTGGGCGTTTGAGATGCTGGGTGCCTGGGGGTTTGATAGGCTGACTGGATGGATGTGTAAATGAAGAGACAGATGAAGGGAGGATGGATGGTAACCGGATAGATGGAGGGGAGGTGGTTTGGGGGAGGGAAGAAATGGGGTCAGGGAAGTTGGGGAGCATCATGGGAAGAAGGACTTGAATTTGACAATCACCATCGTATATCACAGGGCTGTACTGTGTGGTAGACACCAGAGGCTTGTAATTCAGGTCCATCTTGTTTCCGTAGTGGCCAATGCTAACCTCGAACTGGATGAGGTCTTTAAAGTTGGGCATCATGGTACAGGACAGGAAGATGACACACAGCCCATACTTTAGGCGGTTCTGGTGTTTCTACAATGACAGTCCCATAACCACAAGGCATAAGCAAGGGATGGACAAGGCTGTACTGCAGTAGGGAGGTGAGCAGATGACCTGTTCTCTCAAAAGCCCCTTGGCTTCCTTTTAGGGTTCAAGATTGCTGACCACTCCTCTCCTCCCTCCTCCTCCTCCACCGCCAATGTTCTGTTTCCACAGTGTCTCTGGGCTCTGTCTCCTTCCTCCAGCTCTCCACTGCGGAGACTGTATCCCCATTTCCCTGCACCGGGTAACCCCAACTTACTCCTCTCCAATCTATTCATCTGGGGCCAGGGAGGGCCGGTTAGCGATTTCCCCGGGTTACCTCGATCCGGGCCACTTCCTGGGAGAGATCCTTTATCGTACTGCCGTGATGGGACTTGATTTGGGTGATTAACTCCAGGAGGACTCGGCCTTGGTAAGATAAGCCGTCCCCAACGGGGTCAGTACTCTGGGAGGGGCAGAACAATGGAGGGAACGGAGTGATGCTTCTGCCTGGAAGCCTAAGCAAAGAGGAGGCGTCCAAATCTCCAACCATAATCCAGGGGATAACTCCAGATCCTCGGATACCGCCACACCTGGAAACCTCTGGTCTCAACCCCTCTTCTGCCCCTTAGCAGCCAGCACTCCTGTGGCACCTTGCACCCACCGGTGAATTTGAGGGACCTCGCACCAAGAGCTTAGGGCTTAGCGGGTACTATTACAACCACAGCACGAGCCGGCTGCCTTGCCAATCAGCACATGCATGCCCCGCCTCCTTGGTGATAGGGATTGGGGCAAAGATAGCACACGTGACCTAAGAAGACCAATCAGAATGCTTCCCTAAACTAGGGCATGGCGGTTCAGGCACGTAATTTCAGCTCTCAGGGAAGCTGAAACAAGAGAATTAGGAGTTCAAAGCTAGCCTGGGCAATTTAGTAATTTAGCAAGAATTTGTTTCAAAATAAAAACATTTAAAATGGATTGAGGATGTAGTTTGGTAGGAAGGCTCTGGATTCAATCCCCAGTACTACAAAGAAAAAAAAAAGCTTACATTGCTTGGGACCTGGTTCAAAGCTGGACAACAGACGGAGACAAGCAGGAGAGAATGAGACGAGGTATTAAAGGCCGAAGGAGAGGAGAGAGACAGAAGGAACCTCCTACAGTCCTTCAAGGCCTGGTGCCCGCAGTCCTTCCCAGACTCCGTCCCTTTTCCTTTCTCAGCTCAGCATGGCTTCTGGCATTTATCACCTGTATTTTGTTTGTTGGTTTTGTTTTTTTGAGACAGGCTGGCCTTGAACTCAGAGATCTTCCTGCCTCAGCTTCCCCAGTGCTAGGATTGCAATGTGTGCCACGCCAAGTTCTCACCTGTCTTGAATAACCTCGTGCTTTTCTGTGTTTACCTGGGCTGTGTCCTTTCTTCCTGCAGAACTCTTACCATAGGTCTCAGTGACCTTTGCGCTGTTTCTTCCTCCCCCCTGCTGTGCCCCACATACCCTTAGCTCAGATGGGCTGAAATCAGGGCCACACCGCCCCCTCCCCACCTGCGGCTCCCAGGCCCTGGTACTTTATGGCTGCGGCACGTTTTAACGCCAGTGAACCCTGAGCTGGTGGGAAAGCTTACAGCAGCTTCTTCCTGGATCCTGGACGGGGCCTGAGGATCCCCATGGAGAGGCAGGAAGCAGGGCCCGAAGCAGGGCAGGAAGCCGGAGTAGAGGCCTGCAAGGAGAGCCATGAGAAGGCAGGGCAGGCCCAGGCGCGGGTGCGGCTGGAGGTCCGGCCCTGGGCTTGCCTTCAATCTCCTCTCCAGTGGAGGAGATGTGGCTGAGGCACAGGCTGGCCGCGCCGATCTCATCCTGGCAGTTGTTCCTGGTGCTGAGGAGAGAGCACTGCAGGCTGAGCCCCGCGGCCACGGAGTCTGCCCCACCCTGCGTTGCTCTGGCCTCTTGCCCGCGGCTCACCAGTCCAGGGCTCGCAACTTGATGTAGCTGGAGAGGCAGGGCAGCTGCGGGGACGGAAGAGTCGTGAGCACAAGTGGACGGGAGGTGCCCATGGTTTTCTGGTCCTGGGGACTGAACCCAGGGCCTTTGCACTGAGCAGCATCCCTAGCCCCTCTTTTAGTTTGGAGACAGAAGCTCTCCAGATTCCTAAGCTCCAACAGGCCATCCTCCTGCCTCAGCTTCCCAGAGTGCAGAGGTTATAGACATGTCCCCCACATGTGGCTTCTCTGAGACCTGTTAAGAGTGGTGGGGGAGTCTTGGGTCCACAGCCCGGTTCAGTTATCAGTGCATCACAGATGAACTAGGATTCCTCTGGTGCTTACCAGGCTTTTTCTTTAGGGACCCTCGCAGGACCTGGGGCTGTGTCCCTTTAGCATTTGGAATCTCGCGCCTGTATTTGATCTTATTTTGATGCAGGCTATGGAGCCTGATAGGTTCTGGCAGCCTGGGGTTTAGCTCCATCCTTCCAACTTGGTACTGGACCCAGAGAAACAGCTTCTCTCTCCAAGGGTAACCTCTGCGTTCTCCTTCTCAGTCCAGACGTAAACTTCCCTCCCTTTTCTCGGGTGCACTGAGCTCTCTCCAATCCCGAGACTCCGCAACTGCCCAAGCCTCCACCTCCAGCTCCCAGTAAATATTTCTGTCTCCTGTTTTACACAGGGAGCTGCTCCTTCAAATTGGCAGTTAATATGTCATTTTGCCACCTCCCCAACTCCTCCCCCAGCCACAACTGATAATAGTAGTGCCACTTCTTTGTTCTCCTTTGAGAGCCTCTGTACCCCCTGCCCCGTGAAGCTCTCCCATGTGCACATTAAAGGCCTCCTCCTCTGTCTTCTCAGTGCGCTTCAGATTGAGTGCCGGAAATAGTCAGAACCCAGGGCCTCAGGCGTGCCAGGTTCTACCACTGGGCTACATCCTCAGCCCTTATATTTTTGCCCTTTAAACAGCATAGGCTAGGCATGGTGGCTCACATCTGTTTTCCCAGCACTCCAGAGACTGAGGCAGGAGGATCGCTGTTGGTTTGAGGCCAGCCTGTGGAGAGACCTGCCTGGGGAGTGACCCAGGATTAGGGTCTCCATGGCCCTTCCCAGTCTTCAACGCATGCTCACCCGTCAGTTAGCTTTAAACAGCAAAGAGTAAATAATAACAGCTTCAGCCCCGGCAGGGTTCCTGTTGTTCTCCAGCCCATACAGCAATTGAGTGAAATGCCCAGAATCCCCTGCTGAGCAGGTGCTCGTCTCATTTGGGGAAACTGAGGCACAAAGGGGTTATGCTCCTAAAATTCTCACACTGCATGTGCAGAGGGTACTTCAGAGGTCTAACCCACTACTCCCTAATCTGAGCTGTCTTTCCCTCCTAACCTCCCCAGCTCCTCGCCTTCACTCCAGAATGCTGTCCCCCTCCTGCTCGGGGACTCTGGACGGGCGCCTGACACAGGCCCCTGTGAGGCACAGTTCTAGGCTGTGTCCCGACAGCTGGTCGTTTCCAAGAGTATGACAATCAGGCCCACACCCACGTGGCCTGAGCTCTGGGGACCACATTTGTGGGGAGAAAAGGGAGCTCCAGAGGTGTTTGGAGACTTTGCTAAGGCAACAGCACCCTCATGGCATCTGAGGACCTGGGCCACCAGTCCTCGTCACTTCCCGGGAAAGGTGGCAGGGAGCCCAGCCAGGGTGGTGGATGGATTTGGCTGCCTCTAAAATTCCTTCCTACTTTAAGAGTATAAAACCAAGGTGGTGTGTGGTGGCATATGCCCGTGGTCCTAGCACTCTTAAAGGTTGAGGCAGGAAGATTTCAAGTTGGAGCCCAGCCTATAACTTAGTGACTTAGTGAGACCCTGTCTGGGGGAGGGGGTAGGAATGTAGCTCAGTTCAAAGGCCCTGGGGCCAATTGACAGGGAAAAAGTCTATCAGATCATCCAAGGAGGTGAAGGTATTGAGGAATGGTTCCAAATGATACCTCGCTCACCAGTGGGCTGATCGGTGAGGCTTCTAAAGCAGGAGGGAATGCAGAAGAGAGAGGAAAGTGCTGGGTTTGTATCACGCACTGTGAATTTAAAAAGCTAAACACTCTTGGGGAGCCAGACTGCTGTGACCCAGAGTTCTGTGCACCTGCAGTTTTTTTTATTTTTTTGGCGGTACTGGGGATCAAACTCACAACCTCGCACTTGCCAAGTAGGCACTTATGCCGCTGAGCTAAATCCCCAGCCCTGTACACCTGCACTTGATAGAGCTCAGTTATCTCTCCACAAGATTTATTCTCTGGTCCAGGATTTAGCTCAATGGTGGAAGTGTCTGCCTGGCAAGTGCAAGGTCCTGAGTTTGAGTCCCAGTACAAAACAACAACAACAACGATTTATTCTCATTACCACACAGCTGGAAGCCTGGTATGGAGTCACAGGGCCATTAAGGCTTCAAGAGAAGTCACCCCCTGGGACTGCCCGGGGACCAGGAAGGACAGGGGGCTGCACAGACCAGAGTAGGGAACCCCAAGAAGAGCAACTAACAGCTTTGTGATGCATACAGTGAGGACAGGGGCCGCCCCGGTTGCCTCTGCAGAGTCACAGTTACCTCCGGGGTGCACTGCCCAAGATGAGAAAATGCACAGCACAAGGTGGGACAACTTTTTTTTTAACGGTGCTGTGGCCTTCACACTGAGCTACATTCCCAAGCCTTTTTTATTGTTTATTTTGAGACAGTTTCTCACTAACTCATTAAAATGCCCCAGCTGGCTTTGAACTTGCCATCCTCCTGCCTCAGCCTCCCAAAGTTCTGGGATTCCAGGCAGGTACCACCTGAGCAGTTCACCAACAGAACCACTCGTTCGGTTCGGAACGTGTCTTGACAGTGATTTATTTTCTTAATTGGGTGAAAGAGCACATTTAAATTCTCTGGCAAGTCCGGGCCTATGGCCCACTCACTGCTTGGCACTGGATAAATAGGATAAGGGTCTCCGGAAGTCGCCCAGTGCTTCCCGGACCTCCCCGCTGGCAGCGCAGTCCTGGCCCCACCTCCCGTTCACACCCCGAAGGCGCTGGACCACCATCCCACCCGTACCTGGATTTGGAAGGTCAGGATCTGGTTCCATATCGGGTTGTCGGTTTGGTGTCGCACCTTTGTCCTGAGCTGAGAATATCACAGCAAAGCCGGGTCAGCACCTGGCAGCCTGGCCCCGCCCTCCAGCCCTGTCCCGCCCGGGGCTGCGTGGCCTTCTGTAGCGCCCAGGCAACAGGGCTAACCCTGGGTCTGAAGCTGTGCCTGGGACTGGAACCCAGGCCTCACACATGCAAGCGAGCTGCCCGCTAGCCTCTCATGGACACAGATGCTAACTTTAGGATATGCGTGCGCACAGATAAATTTTGTTAGATAAATTTTGAGATTCCCAACAGAAAAATGACCAAAACCAAATCTGATGGTAGTAGCACATCCTTTTTAAAACCATCAGTTGACTTTATTTTTAATAGACTGATTCAGCTGTGTGTGGTGGTACATGCCTGTCATCCCAGCATCTTAGGAGGCCGAGGTGGGAAGGTCCCTGCAGGTTTGAGACCAACCTGGGCTGCACAGTGAGTTCAAGGCCAGCCTGAGCACATATAGCGAGATTGTCTCAAAAAAAAAAAAAAAAAAAGCCCAATAATCACAGTAATAACAGAAGTAAATACATATGTCCACAATGGATTCTTGGTCCTTCCTTGGAGGGGTGGACATTAAACCCTCCTCCCCATGGGTAGCTGTGCGGAATGATCACCTTTCACCGAGAGAATAGCAGTGGTGACTTGTGAATCTGACACAAAACTGTGCCCCAGACTTGAACACTGGACCCTTTTGTGCAGGTTAATACTGACCAGCACACTTTGGAAAATCCTACTCTGTATTCATAGGAGTTTATGGGATGTCAACAGTTCTTTTGCTGGGAGTTTTTACTTTCTAGGTGAGGAAGCTGAGGCCAGAGGGGATGGCAATGGTTTCATGTTTGTCTGTTTTGGTACGAGGGATCAAACTGACAACCTTGTGCTTGTCAGGCAGGACCTTTGCCACTGAGCTCATCTCCAGCCCTTTATTATTTCATTTTACATTTTGGTTTTTTGAAATAAGGTCTCCCTATATAGCTCAGGCCAGCCTTAAATTCACGATGTAGCCAGGCTGGCCTCGAATTCATGGAGATCTTCCTGCCTCAGCTTCTCAGGTGCTGAGATACCAGGCGTGTGCCACCACCCGGCCTCAGTTTCTTTTTTTTTGGCACGCTGCCTCATTCTCCCATTGCTCCCCCATGCGGCCGGATGTTTGGGACCAGTGGGCACTTTCTCCCCACCAGGCGTAGGCATCCCCTGGGCTTAGGGAATATGTGACCTGGCCTCTCCACAGAGCTCCAACCCGGAGGTCATCCCGCGCCCTGGGCAGCTGAGCTGGGATATGATTTTTGGGTCCCGAACACAGCATCGATCGAGGTGCGGCATTGTCTGGGGCCAGGAGCCTCGCCCCACGTACCTTCTCCCCCAACAGCTCCACCTCCAACGCGGCACTCGCTGGCTGGTGTCTCCCTGTGAAGAAGGAAGGCGAGGACGGCTGAGAGGACAGCAGCATTTTAAAGGTGGGAATGCAGAGGTGACAGCCAACTGCAGACCCGCCCCATGTCCCAGTTCCCACTCTGCCCTTCTGTGCGTCACCCTCACAGCGGCACAGGGTAGGGGGCGCAGGACGGTCATGGGAGCCTGGGTCTACACAAGGGCATCACAGGCACCCGTCCCTCTGAAAGGCTGGCCACAGGGCCTTTGAACAACAATCTATGGTGGATTTCATCATCCCCCGTTCCCCAGCCCACATCTTAGGTCAGTGTCAGAAGGGATGGGGAGCCCCTTGAGGATCTGGGGGGCCTCCTGCCCTGCTCCCCGACTCTAACTGAGGTGCAGGTCCTCCGCACAGTAGATGAAGAGCTGCAGGTAAGCCGTGGTCGTCTGCACGGCCACGGAATTGATGACCTCGATGTCCGTGTCAGCTCCATACAGCAGCTTTTGATCCACCTGGAGGGACCAGAGAGCTGGGGAGCCTCAGGGTCGCGGGTTGTCACAGCCAAGGCCACCCATTCTGTGTCCCCAACCTCCCACTTGGTGCAGGCAGAGTGGGACGACCGTGTCATGGCACAGGGGACAAAGGAAGGATCTGCAGGAGAATGGCCATTTTGAGGGTCCAGGGGTGACCAGGAAGCAGCCAGCCGAGGTTGGGAAGGTCTCGGGGCCTGGGGGAAGCCTCACCACGGCCTGGTCTCCCACACCGAGGACGCAGATGGTGACTTTCAGGTAGCCTCTCACCCCGCTGCTGGGTTCGTTCAGCAGGCAGAGGCCTAGCCATTTCCTCAGGAGGGTGTGGCCTGCAGACGCAGAGGACTGTGGGAGACCAGGCCCCGCCCCCCACGCTGCCCTAAAGCTGCATTTCCGGGGGGACAGAGAGGGGCGCGTGTGTCTTATGCACTGGGTTCCCACAGTGACACCGGGAAACGAGGGTCCCTTCTCCAAGTAGGCAACAACGGGCACGCACAGAACTGCCTAGTGTGGCCTGTGGGAGACAGGCAGCTCTGGCCACCCTGGGAACCAGCCGGGAGGATGCCAACTGGGTAGGGTTACAGAGGAGGGGCGGAAAGAGTGCGGTTCCTCCATTGTTCTGCCGCACGGAAACTGTGCTTGCTTGCTTGTGTTTTGGCACTAAGGATTGAACCCTGAGGATATCTAGCACTGAGATACATCCCTAGCCTTTATTTATTTGTATTTGGGGACCCGGTCTCACTAATTTCCCAGACACGACTGAAACGTTCGCTCGTCCTGTCTCAGCCTCCTATGGTTGACAATCAATGTTGATTTCAAAATAGCTAGTGGAGAGGATTTTGAATATTCCTAACACAAAGAAATGATAAATGCTTGAGACAACGGTGATACCAACTACCTTGAGCTGATCTTTACATCGTAAGCATGTATTGAACTGTCACTGCGTACCCCCATGAACATGTACAGTTATTAGCTGTCCGTTAAAGATGTTAACAACCTCAGTCTCCCAAAACTGGGTTCAAAGAAATAGAAATCCAACCCCGGGTTACAGTAACAGGGGAGCGTTTGACTCAAAGGGGTGCCTTGAATTTTTTAGAGAAAAGTGCTATTGTGATAAAGATAATACCATAAAGTACAGAAAAATATTATCAAGTACAGAGAAAGGCTCATACCCCATAGTACCCCTCTCATTTGTTGGAGATCCTGAGTTAGTCTGACCCCGTCTGACCTTTCTCAAGGTGCGCAGATTTGCGACCACCATTACCTACCTGGAGAGTGGTAGACGAACCCGATGTCTGTCTGCAAAGACAAGGGCATGTGGGGGTCAGAGCCCGGCTCTGTCTGGATCTCAGACCCCGGCAGTCACGGCTTGGCCCCCACTCAGTGCTGTGGGGAATAGGGGACCCAATGGGTGGTCTCAGGTCACTGGGGACTGTGCCTCCAAGGGAATGGCAGCCGTGTCCCTCCTCTCTCTCTCTTTTGCTTCCTGGTCACAAAGCAAGTGTCCTTGCCCTGCCACATGTCCCCACTATGCTGTGACATCATGGGACCAAAGTAGCCAGGCTAATTAGGGCAATGCAAATTGAGGCCAGGTGTGGTGGCACATGCCTGTAATCCCAGCACTTGGGAGGCTGAGGCAGGAGCACTGCCACAAGTTTGAGGCCAACCTGGGCTACGTAGAGAGTTCAAGTCCAGCCGGAACTACACAGGGAGACCCTGGCGAAAGAAAGAAAGAAAGAAAGAAAGAAAGAAAGAAAGAAAGAAAGAAAGAAAGAAAGAAAGAAAGAAAGAAAGAAAGAAAGAAAGAAAAGAAATGCAAATCAAAACAACACTGAGATTCATTCTTACCCAGAAAGAATGGCCGTCATCTAGAAATCAAATACTGATGCTGGGAAGGCTGTGGGGCAAAAGGAACCTCCCACACCGTTGGTGGGAATGTGGGCTAGTACAACCACTATGGGGGGTTCCTCAAAGAGCTAAAGCTGGGGGCCGGGGATTTAGCTCAGTGGCTTAAGTGCCTGCCTGGCAAGCGTGAGGTTGTGAGTTCAATCCCCGGTACCAAAAAAAAAAAGAGCTAAAGCTGGAAAGTCCATTGCACCCAGCTATTCTCTTTCTAGACATCTTCCCAAAAAAGTCAAAGACAGTGTAGTTCAGGATTCATCATTAACCATAAGAGCTAAACCCAGGAAGCAGCCTGTATGTCCATTAACAGATGAATGGATAAAGGAAGTGTGACATTTACATACAATAGAGTACTACTCTGCCTTAAAGAAGGATAAAGTTAAGGTTTCTTTGCAGGACAATGGGTACATCTTGAGACTATGATGTTAAATGAAATAAATCATACACATAAGCTTAAATATTGCATGGTTTCTCTTATATGAGAAACCTAAATTATAAACAGCAAAATAAAAAAATAAATACTAGGAAAACCACACCTCTCACAAGCCAGGGGCAGCTGCCATGGGGAGCAGGAAGAGAATCAAGAAGCTAAACCACACCTTCCCATGAGCCTGCCAGCACGTGGCTGGGAGAGCAGAAGAGCAAGCCCACCCCCACCCCTCCACCCCCTGGTAAGCAGTGGGCTGATTCAGAGTAAGCCAGGCTGAGATGACAGCAACTGAAGTAAAAAAGTAAAAAAAATGGAGCTGGGGATGTAGCTTAGTGGTAGGATGCTTGCCTAGCACGCACAAGGCCCTGGGTTCAATCCCCAGTACCACCAAAAGAAAAAAAAAAAAAGAATGATGGGAAAAAGTAAAACAACAACAACAATACAAAACTTAACACTTGTATTGTTTGACTGGCTTTGCAGGCCTGGGGCTGGAGGTCCGGGCATCTATTAGGAAGATGGCAATGTGATTTGTGGGTGTGCTTTGTGGCAACTGTGGGGAATTTGCTTCTGCCTTGTTTTTGAAATGCAATATTTTTTTCCATTTTACTGTTTTGTTTTATTTCTGTATCTGATAACCTGAGCAACTATTCTGCAGATAACAATATGCAATATAACACCCACTGTTAAATTCCTATCATCTTGTTTTGAAAACCTGTATAGCTATTGTTGGGTTTTTTTTTTGTTATTGTTGTTGTTTTATATGTTTGCTTCTTGATTTTTCTGTTTTTTTCCCTTTAAAATAAAAATAAAATAATATAAAAAGAATACACTTCAAAAATTTTTTTGAAAAAGATAAATTGTAGGAAGCAGGAAGATAAACGTTTTGCAAATGAGAAAGGGAGCAAGAGATGGAGGGAGAAGGAAGCAGGGGAGGGAAGGGAAAAGAAAGGGAATGGAGAAGGAATTAAGAGGTGCTGTGCACGTGTGCCGACTCCCCACTAAGCTTTAGGTACTGCCAGCTTGTACTCACAAGCATAACGATCTCAAAAGCACACAGAGTAACCAGGCCAATGGTCATGGGTTGAAACCTCTAGAACTGTGACCCTCTTGTCATATAAGTCGATTATCACACATTTGTTATAGTAACGGAAAGCCGATTATCAAGCCTCCAGCCAATATTTGTAATACCAGCTAAACAGATGAAAATGCTGTATTGGTCAGCTTTCGGCCACCTGATCTTGTCACTTAAAGGAAGAGAGCTGTATTTTGGCTTCCAGCTTCAGAGGGTTCAGTCTATGGTTGGCTGATGGCAAGGCAGGAACATCATAGTAGAAGGGTGTGACAGAGGAGAGCTGCTCAGCGCATGGCAGCCAGGAAGAAAAGACAGGGAAAGCTTTTAAGAAGACAGGGTCAGGGACAGTGTAGTCCCCCGGGTCACCCCCTACGACCTACTTCCTCCAGCCAGGCTCCACCTCCTACTCCCCTCACCAGGAGTCCCTTAATCCAGTCGAGCTGACGATTCAGATTAATCCGCACAAGCACTCACTGCTGGTGTTGGAGCACAGCCTTTGCCTTAGCTACTTTAATCTTTAAAGCAGTTTGGAAGGGAGGCCCATCTCACCTGCCCTGCAGGGGGGATACCGAGAGGGGCCCAAGTGTGCACCGGAAAGACCAGAACCCAACACTGTCATGCCAGCCAGCGCAGCCTTGATTCACGAAGAAGCGCCACCCCACTGAACAGAAGCTAACTTGTTATCTAACCTTCCAAGACATGGGGAGCGGAGGAGAGGTGGCCGTGCTTCTCTAACAGGCCAGCGGGCAGGACGATGACGTTCCATCCCCTTTAATCTTTATATTCTTACACCCTTAGACCATAAAGTTAAGTGCGATCAATCAGACACACAAGCTAAATGCCACATGGCTTCTCTGAGAGGAGAAATCCAAAGTCCAAATAAGTTAAAGAGTGCAATGAAAGATGGACAAGAGGAAACGAGCAGATAGAGCTTTTTGCAAACGGGACAGGGACCAAGAAATGGAGAAAGGGAGAGGGAAGAGAGGAGAAGGGTGAAGAAAGAAATAAGAAATGTTATGCATATGTCCCGACTCCCCGTGACCAATGTAATCATTAGCTACTGCAAACATGTACTCATAAAAATAAAAAATTATTTTATTAATTTTATTTTATAATTTTATTTATATATTTATATATTTTTATATATTTATTATTTATATAATTTATATATTTATATTTATATAATTTATTTATAATTTTATAATTTTATTTATAAAATAAAATTAAATAAAAATATTTTAAAAGGGACTTGAAGTAATCTGATATTGACCAATCCGTTATTTTCTTGTTCTGTCTCCCTGTCCATCTCCCAGAAAGGAAGTAACTTGGGAATGACCAATCAGCATTTTGTTCTTTGTTTATGTCTCTTTGTGCATAAAATCCGGATCTTTTTGTTTGTTTTGAGAGGGAGGTGGATCTCGGTAAGTTGACCAGGCTGGCCTTGAACTCATGATCCTCCTGCCTCAGTCTCCAGAGTTGCTGGGGTTACAGGTGTGTGTGCTACCGTGCCTGGAAAAACCAACTTCTGCTCAGCCCATAGAATCGCTTCTTCTGTTTTAGGGAGTGACACTTTGCCTCAGCCTAGAACTTCAGAGCTAATTAAAATCTTTAAGCTAAATGGCTATAATTTTACCCTGTGACAGATCTAAGAGGACCAGGAGTGATCTGGCACTATCGAGGTGATGTGGCCACCGTCTGCTGACCTGAGTCAAATGCAATGGGCCATCCTGTCTTTAGTTTCACAGCCCACCTTCTCCTGATCTTTCCGGATTTGGAAAGTCTTGGGTTAGGCCGGCACAACTGTGTAAGGTCCCTCATCTCTCTGCCTGTGGCTCCTAAGATCACATCCACTTACTCTGTGTTCACAGACAGCAGGCCCTCTCTGTCTCTCTATCTCTGACTCTGTCTCTGTCTGTCTGTCTCTCCAATTTAGCCTGGCCTTTTTGGAACCTCTGCTTTCATTAGAGGGAGATATAAACTTTGTCCACAGCTTGCGGGTTTGGGTAATTTATGACACTGCAGGTTGGGTAAATAATTATTCCACTTGACAGATGAGGAAGCGAAGGCTTATCTATGTCATTTAGTAGGAATAACTTGTCTAAGTAGGTGGATCTAAATCTGTGCCTTTCTGTGGGCGAATCCCCTAGGCTCTAAACCGTCTCTACAAGCATTTTTACAGAGCCGCCTGTTTTATATCCAGGGCTCACCTGGAATCTCCCGATCTCTGCTTTGGATCTTGCAGCAGAGGAGTTCAGCACCTGCCAGGGAATTTCCAGAAAGATCTTAATTATTAACAAGCCCAACCTCCCCATCTCCTGTAGAAGCAATAGTTGGGGCATATCCAGGGGCCCAGGATTTCACTGCTTCCTAACAGCCAATGCTTCAACATAGTTTCTCTCACTTACTTCTTAGAGGAACCCTAAGAGGTTCAGATTTTCAGTTCCATCTCATTGATGAGGAAATTGATCAGAGAGGCCGATTCACTTGCCCCGGCTCAACACAAAGCTATGTGTCACAATAACTTCCCGCATTGCTCATTGTCCTGGCTGTTTCCTCTCTGCCTCTTTCCTAAGAACATTAAACACTTCCGGGGGAAGCCTCTTGTCCTCCTTAGGCACCTGGTTGGTAGCCCACAGTCACACCTAGTGATGCTCACAGGGACATGAACATCTTTGGGGAGACGAGAACCCTGCCACACAGGACGGGGCTGCCTTGTTCACCTCAGAGCCTGCTCAGAGCCTGCCAGCTAGAGATCTGTAACATTTGTTGAATGAATGAATGGGCAGGAGGTGACGAAGGTGGTAGAGATGCTGCCTTTCAAGGGACGTTAGCTCTCAGGGCAGGGCAGGAGCCAAAGTGCTTCCCAGCATTGAGGTAGGACAAGAAAGCTGGGCCCGTTTTGCTGTGGACCAGTTTGGCGCCTCACCTGGACTACGATGACCTCTTCGAAGAACTTCACGGGGACCTCATAGAAATTCTGGAAGAAGATCTGCAGCGGAGAGAGGAAGGGCTGGTGGGGCCGCATTTCCTCCACCACTATGCTGAGCGCTTGTTCCCTGATTTTGCCTGTCCCATGCTTCTCAAAGACACTGCCCCTCCTCTGGAAGCAGAGGGGCCCCGGGCTCCTGGTGGGCTCCCAGGTGACAGGCAGGGGTCAGGGCTCCCCAGAGCAGCGAGCAGCTCCAGGTCCAGGATGGTGACTTGAGGCTTTGTCTCCTCCTGCATCACCCCAAGTCTACCCCACCCCCCTCCTGCAGGACCCAGAACCCCTTTCTCCTGTCACCTAGTGAGCTGTCACTTTTCTCCTGTCACCTAGCTTTAGTCCTCCGTGGCTCCTGAGTGCTGTCAGTGACCAGACCCCAACCCACACTCTAGGCTCACACCCTCTTCTCCCGTTCTGCCCACAAGTCGAGCTGCTTCTTGCCCCCAGATTTTGCAAACATGGTTCCCCTTTCTTCAATCATCTTTCCCTGCCACCCGGCCCATCTTTCCCTGGTAGAAGTTTTCCGAATTCTCTCTCCGGATCCTGGCCTTGTGACTGACTCACTCCTCCCAGATCCCATAGTGCTTTTCTTCTCTCTAAAGCTACCTGAACAAGTACTTATGCAGCGGCACATACGGTGCTGCAGACCGGGGATCCAGCACTGACCACCAGACCCCAGCTCCTCCATGCAGGGCTCTGAATTATACTACTGTACCCCAGTACCAAGCACAGTGCTCAGCCCTCAGCAGGTGCTCAGTTAGCGCTTGGGGGACCAGCACTTGCATACGCCCTCATCAGGACACAGGTGTGCCCGCCGCCTGCCGAGGACACACGGCTGCTGGCTGGCCCATTTGCCCACGCAGCCTTGGCTCAGCCCACCTCGTTGAAGAAAGGGTTGTTTCCTGTCTTGATCCGCGTGTGGTACTGCTGGCCTGCAATGGTCACCTTCACCACCGGCTGGATGTTGTTTCCCATGAGCTGCCGGGCTTCAAACACCTTCACTCGAACCTACAGAGGGCAGCATGTGGGGACCGGGCTCCCTGGTGACATGGGCTTGGGTTCTCAAGGACCAGGGCAACTGGTGTTAGCAGAGAGGTTTGTCTTGGGACACTCAGGCTTTTTAATTTAAGCAAATGCACGACAGGGCAGGCAGATACCTCTGAGAGACTACTGTGACCAAAGAGGGGACAAGAGAGAGCTGCTGACTGCGATCTCAGGACGAGGCTGTCTGGATGGGGTGGTCCAGAAAGTGACAGGAGTGGCAGTGCAGAAGTGGGGGTGATCGTAGACCGGATGCTGACCCCTGGGATTGGTGGGCTGGGGAGCTGACGGAACGTGGCAGTGATGCCAAGCCCCAGGCTCAGTGAGGGGTGGGATGGGCTTCCCAGGCCCCATCCACACCCTTCGGTCTTCTTGCACCGAGGTGCTGTGACTCAGCCAGGGGTCACAGGGTCCAGCTGACTACTCCCCTGCCTTTGCTTTGCAGAGCACTATCTTTGACTTTGGCTTTGCTCCTGCCTCGCTTTGTTTTGTCAACAACCTGAGGGCTCGGGACAGGCAGGCCTGTGCCGCCTCCCCAGCACCCATGGGGGCCTGCTGGGGCACCGCAGCCCCTCCTTATGCCTCTCTGGCCTCAGTTACAGGCAGAAACTACTCAGAATGGCCCGGGAAGAGCTGGCGACTCAGTGAAAACCTGAGGACCTGACGCTGGGTCTGGAGTACCAACCTTAGGCCAGGGAGCAGACACCCCAGGAGCCCCACAAAGGGGTCAGGCCATGTGGCCTCTCAGCCTGCCCGGTCCTCACCTGAAAGTGCTGAGGCTTGGAGGACAGAACCCTGGCCATCCCTGCAGAGCCAGGGACCGGGAGCTTCTGCTGGACTACCTCCTTTGTGGTTATGCCCAAGGGGTCTCCACCACCTGGAGAAACACAGGCGGGATTCAGAGGCTGATGCTTGGCAGGCATGGAGCATTTCTCCCAATTTATCCTATGTCCATAGTGTCCAGGACTGGACAGAGCCATGCCCAAGAGGCCCTGATGAAGTGCATGCCCTCCCAGGGCCCCACCCAGCCTTGTCACCATGGAACCCTGGACCTGATTCTGGACACAGGAGGGCTCTAGGCACCCCAACCTCAAAGGCTTAGTCTCAAGGGTCCCCAAAATCCTGTCCAGCTCTGCTTGAAAGACAGGGGCGAGGCCAGAGGATGCACCTGTCTTCTCAGTGTCCCAGTGAGTCACATGGGCCACTTGCAGGGTGACAGTGCTCTGCAAAGCAAAGGCAGGGGAGTAGTCAGCTGGACCCTGGGACCCCTGGTTGAGTCACAGCACCTACTCCTGCTCCAGGCTGGCTAGGTTGGTGCCCTCTTGGGGACAGTGATGCTGGCATGGGACAGAGCCACCCCACAGGCACATAAACTGGTGAGGACAGAATAATGTACTGCAGTGAGATTTGGACAATAGAGGGGCCATGTAGTGGTGGCAATGGCAGAAGATGCAAGATGGCGATGAGGGCCCAGCCCAGGACTGGGTGCACTTAGCATAGAGACCCTTTCTCTCTGGTCCCTGCCGGCCAGCAGCCTTAGTTCTGTCCCTTTCTCCTCCACCCTCATCATGAGCCAGGAGTGCAGGGAGCCCACCCTCCTTGAACCTGTCCCTTCTCCATGCCCTTGATGCCCACTGGGAAGACGAGGTCCCTTCTGAGGGAAGGCATATACAGCTGGACAGTGGCTGGGTCACAGACGGAAACAGAGCTCTGACCATAATCTGCCATCACCAGCAGGAAGTCAGCCCCTTATCTCCAGTAATCAGTCCAGGAAGGGTTGTAGGAAGTCAGACGCTGTGTCTGGCACCAATTCAGGAAGCTGGACAATACCAATTGGACCCAAATAGCCAGGGCTTGATGGCTAATTACAAGGTGACAGCCGCCCTAAGTTCTGTCCCACTACCAACTTAGGACCAATCGGAGAAAGCCAGTTATGCACCCCAAACCAACCACATGGGATGCTGGCCTTTTAGTTACCCTTCCTTTGCTGTCCCAAGCCAACAGCCTCCAACCAGGGGGTCACTGGGCACCTTCCAAGCTTGTCCCTTACCAAGCTTTACCACCAGTGCCTGCTTTTGAGTCTCTGCCAAAGCTCAATTCTGTCTCCCCATGCCTAGTACAGTAGCTCCCGGGAGAGGTCAGTCACCCTTCTCAGTAGACGGAGGGCAGGATGGGGATTAGGGGAAGGGGGCCCTGGGGCAGGAATCCGGAGAAGCTCAGCTACACCAGCTGCTGTCATTTCTGCAGCTGCCCTTTGGGGCCTGACTCACATCTGTGGGCATCATGGCATGGTTGAGCAGAGTCAGGTCCTTCACAAAAAGGACCTTCCTGGGCTTTTGCACCAATGGCTTGAGCAGGACCGTGGCCAGGCCAATGAATCTGGGGAAGCAAGGAGCAGGTGTGAGATGCAGTCCAGGGAAAGGGGATCCCAGGCATCGTGTTAGCTAGAGATGATTTTCACCTACAAGCTGAAAACCCCAGTGAAGTAGGGCTCCACCAGAGTTCAGGGCTTTGGAGTCTTAAAAAAAAAAAGGTAACCGTTGATTGGACCAGAGGTGAACACCTGACCACAGCTGGCCCAATCAGATTCTCCCTCCTGGAAACCTTACCCTGGTGTGCTACACCGCCACCCTCCGTGGGAACTTGGTCTCTGTCCACAAATTGGAAACCAGGGTTCAGCGGAGAAAAGCAGAGATTTGGGAGTCTGTGGCTTCAGAACAGAGCTTCAGGACCCCAAGTTCCTAGTCCTCGCTGATTTGCTTTCCCAGCCTTACTCTGCTTCCAGGACCTGCCCCCCACCCGCTCTTTTCCCTTAGTGGCCGGAGTGGGTTCTGGTTCCTGCATCATCGTGAATTACGGGCTTGAGACAAGAGACACATCATCTGCTGTGCCTTCGGTCCAGCAGTTAGGTTCCTGCATCTCTAGCTCACCTTTCTGTCTTTTTTGAGACCATGTCCCGAAGGATGATTTGCAGGAAGGAGTCATTTTCCAGGGGGCGGCTCCACAGGTGCCAGATGAGGGTCTATGGGGGGTATGGAGAGGCCAGCTGCTTTCCGCAGCCCTTCCCAGGCCGCCCCGCCAGGAAAGGAGGAAAAGCCGGGAGGATGGGCTG
Source organism: Dolichotis patagonum (assembly GCA_004027295.1). NCBI lineage: Eukaryota > Metazoa > Chordata > Mammalia > Rodentia > Caviidae > Dolichotis > Dolichotis patagonum. The sequence continues at coordinate 92,222 of PVJX010002017.1, forward strand.
GCACCTCATTTCTCTAGAACTCGGGAGCCTCTCTCCCATTTTCCTAACAAGCTGACGTTTGCTGCCTTGCCCGGTGTGGAGCATCTCACCTGGGTCTCAGTGACTTGGACAGCACGGGTGGGCGCGTCAGGAGCTAAGGGCGTGGGGGTCGGGGCAGCGGGAATGGAAGGGGGCTGCACAGGGAGGCTTCTAGATGCATCAGGAGGGCCTGGCTGGGTTAGTTGATGGGCCACACCACGGTCCATGCCCAGCAGTGGGGGGAGAACTAAGAACAGCTGTGGGCAGCTGTGTGTTTTTGCAGCCTTCTAGGTCAGAGGCTAACTCCAAGATCAAGATGCTTCAGCCTGGAGCAAAGCTGGGGGGTCCCTGCTGTTTCCTGGATGTCTGAGTCCTCCCTGGACCCCTCCTCTGCCCCCTATCGGTTTGTATTGTGTGGTTTGGGAACACAGTCTTCCTACTGGGGCAGTCCCTGCCCTTCGTACAGGTGCTGGGAACACCGGTATATGCCACCAGGCCCGGCTGCTGAGGTTGTTGGTCCCTCTTCAGCCTTGCCCCAGTGTGTCTACCTCGTTCCACGTGGGGTCATTCCCTTCCACGACACGAGTTCTCTTCTTGATATCTGGTGAAGACACCAAGGGTGTTTCAGCGTCTGGGCTTGAGTGGGGTCCACAGAGGTAGGACACTGGCAGCTGTGCTGTGGCAGTGACTGCTTCTTTCTTTGAGAGTCTCACATTGTCTCGTTTGCCATCACCCTTTGCGTAGGACAATGCAGTGTGTGCATTTCATTCTCTTCCCAGCGTCTCGAAACAAGCGAGGCCATGTGAATTATTCTGGCCGATGGAACATAGGACTGACCCTCTGCGTTGTCTGCCTGGACCCTAAAATCTCCACTCAAGTATCCGTTCTCCTTCCTCATCTCCATAGGTACCCTGGTGACCAGGTGGCAGTAGGGTGACTTCACAGCCACAAGGGACACCATCTCCCCACTAAACTGCTGCTTGGAGAAGCCAGGCAGGAGATCTCCCTGACTAACCCTACCCACACAGGTAGGGTGTGAGCAAGAGATAAGCTTTCATTGTTAAATCCTTGAGATTTAGGGCTTATTCATAACTAGAGCAAAGCCCTATCCTGCTCCCAGACATCCAATAATGGACGCAAAATTTTCTCCTTTAGAAATATGTTCAATAGAAGACAGGCTATCATCCTGAAAAATAATTTTTTTTGAGACAGGGCCTTGCTTTGTAGCCCAGGCTGGCCTTGAGCTCACTACATTGCCCAGGCCGGCCTCAGACTTGTAGCAACCCTCCTGGCTCAGCCTTCTGAGTGTTAGGACCACAAGTGTGGCCACCACGGCTGGCATGTAGGCATTTTTTTTTTTTTGGTACCAGGAATCAAACTCATGACCTTGTTCTTGCTGGGCTGGCACTTGTGCCACTGAGCTAAACCCCTGGCCCCCAGGTAGGCCTTTTTGTAAGAGATATTTCTCTGAGGAGAAAGCAAGGTGGTGCCCGTGAGGCATAGGTCAGGAAGGCTGGGCTCTCAGGGAGGAGTTGCATGTCTCTTGCCCGGCCAATCTATGCCAAGCTCCCACAGCCCATAGACCTACAGACTGGAGACATAAGTGAATGTCATCCTGTGAGTCCAGAGTCCTAAATGTCCCCCTCTGGCTGTTGTCATAATTTAGAGAACAGGGGAAAACTGAAAGGCATTTTATTCTCTTGCAGGAGTTGGAGCCCTCCCTCAGTGTCCTCGGGGGATTGGTTCCATGCTGCCCCTCCCCACCTGATAGCAAGATCCACACGTGTTCAAGTCCCTTATTAAAATGGTATGGATGGAATTTGCATATCATTTACATATCGTTCCAACTTGCACACACCCCTCCATATAACTGTAAATCAGCCTAGCTGACTTACAGGATCCCATGCAATATACACGCTAAATACACACACACACACACACACACACACACACACATACACACACACACTATGTGAACAGTTACTATACTGTACTACTTAGGGAATGGTGACAAGAAAAAGCCTTCACCTGTTCAGTACAGGCACAACTTTCTCCAGAATACTTTGAATTTTTTTTGTTTCTTTTGAGACGGGTTTTGCTGTGCAGTTCAGTCTGGCTCAAACTCACTTGGTAGCCCAGGCTGGCCTTGAGCTCTCTATGGTCCTCCTGCCTCAGCCTCTCAAGTGCTAGGATTACAGGTGTGTGCACCACACCTGGCTTCTCTGTGGTTTTTTTCTTCTTTTGGTTATACCAGGGATTAAACTCAGGATGGGTCATTAAGCTAGATTCTCAGTCCTCTTATTTTTTGAGACAGGGTCTCACTAAGTCATTAAATTGCCTAGGCTGGGCTTGAACTTGTGATCCTCCTGACTCAGCCTCCTGACTGAGCCTCTCGGGTGCAGGCGTATGTGCACCACCATGTCCTGCTTATTATCTATTTAAATCCTCATATCAGTCCTATAAAATAGGGACTTTTCTTTCTTTCTGGCTTTGAACTCACTATGTAGCCCAAACTGGTTTTAAATTTACCAGCACCCTCCTGCCTCAGCCTCTCCAGTGCTGAGATGACAGGTGTGTGCCACCATACCCAGCAGAAACTTTCTCCCTTAAACCTGTTTGTGGCACAGCCCTAGCTCGTGGAAGGAGGTTAACAAGTGTTACCCTCTTCTTTCCCCACAACTGTTTCATGACAGAGCTGCACAGCGCCCACTTCATCACTGTGTCAGCGCAGGGCATCTTTTATCCAGGAGGACATCAGCAAACCCAGTTCTTCACTGCGCACCCGGGTCTGCCTGCGGGGCGCCTGGCTCTCACCTCTGAAGTAGACAGTCAGGCAAGGTCTGGGCGGGGGGCTCAGGGGCGGCTCGATCCGGGCCGACTCCACCACCAGCCGCAGCATGGCGCCCCCTCCTCCCCGCTTCCTCCGCAGCTCCACGGCTCCCTTCACGGAACCCTTTGCTCCCAGGCTTCTCCCCGGGGCCCTAGGTGAGTGGGGCCTAGCAACAGAGGCGGTGTCACAGAGAGGGCGGTTCTTGGTTCTGGAGCCCCATGCCACCCGGACAGGAGCAAGGACCTCAGAGTGTGGATCCAGCCAGTGACTGGAGACAGAAATCAAGGGACAGGGCTGCTCTGGCGTTGATTTCTCCTCTCTTTCCCATCTCTGCTGTCCTTTTGATAATGTTTCTTTCTTTCTTTTTCTTTACACAGGCCAAGATGTCTGGAGTGGACCATTGCCAAAGTCCCACAATTTAGATGAGGAAATGAAGGAAGGCCATGGGAGAACAGGTACAGGGAAATCAAAAACTATTTCAGTGAAGTCCTTCCTAAGGGGGAAGAAAACACCGAGGGTTCCTTTTTTCCGAAGGACACCTAAGTTTAGATATGAGTCTTTATTTAATAAAAGGAAGTCAAGGGGTTTTTTTGAGATAGAGTTCATTAGGTGGTTGAGGCTGGCCTGAACTCACTGTGTAGCCCAGGCTGACCTCAAATTCATGGAGATCTTCCTGTCTCAGCCTCCCAAGTGCTAGGATCATAGGCATGCACCACCACACCCAGCTAAGAAAATCAATGCTTTGACTAATGAACTCTTATGTTGGCTGGATTTGTAAAAGTTAAAGAAAACCCATAAGCCAATAATTTCCCTGTTGGCTCCCAAGGCCTCTGCTCCTAAAGATGGAGCTGGGTCATCCTCTGCTGTGGTTCCTGTGATATAAGCCTGTTCAGCTCTAGCCTCAAACATTGTATAAATGACGCCATCGCCCGTGCTGAGAGTGGAAGTTAATTTTTTTTTTTTGTACTAGGGACTGAACGCAGGACTTTTGCCCTGAGCTCTGTTCCAGCCCTTTTTTATTTTGACACAGGGTCTTACTAAATTGCTAAATTTCCCAGGCGAGGCTCCACTTTGTGACTCTCCTGCCTCAGCCTCCCAGAGTTCCGGGATTACAGGTCTGTACCATCATGCACTAGCTTGCTAATGGTTTTTCAAACTAAGCATAGCACAGAGGGCCCAGAGAGGAAGAGGCTGACATACTGGCCTGAAAAATTTAATATTCCTATAGATAACTACACTGTTAATCTGTTAGTTCATCCAAAAGAATAGTTTGTGCTTTCATTATTTGATTATTTGATCATTTTTATGCCTAAATCTTGTAACCCGAACAACTACTTCTAAGATAACAATATATTAACTAGTGTTAATTTCCTACTTTTTTTGAAATTCAGTATTGTTTTTATCCTTTTTTCTGTTTTGCTTTTTTTAAAAAAAATTAATACTCCTCTATAGAAAATGGAACTTAAAGTTAAAAGACAAGTATCCGAGTAGGAAACAATTTTGCAACATATTTAATATCTAAAAGGTTATTTGCTGTTACAGAATGAACTCTTATAATGGGAAAAACAGACTATTCCAAAGGAGAACCCTGGCAAGGTTCTTATCCGAGTGAGCATAATGTTTTCAGAGTCCATGCGTGTTCTTCCTCTTCACAGCTGAATCAATCTGGTGTCTGCATGCAGTGCCGTGACCATCGATCCTGATAGGTGAACTCCACTGGATTGTGAAATGCCCAGCAGAGCGGTGAAATGCATGTTGGGCCCCTCTGGGTGGCACTGCCCATGGTCCTTCTCCTGTTCCTCTTTGGCACTGTGCCCTGCTCTACCTCCCAGTCGCCATGCTTGGGGTCAGCTACCCGTGGACTGAATTCCCAAAACCATAAGCCAGATTAAATCTCTTTTCCTTCAAGTTGTAGACGTCTCATGTTGTGTCTCAGTGATAGGAAAGTGACTAACACAACTACATTTTGTTTACCCACTCATTAGTGGATGGACTTTTACATAGTTTCCATATTTTGGATATTATGAGTAACGCTAACTCCAAGTTGAACTTTCTGAGTAACTTGCTGGGAGGCGGATGCCCACGGAGTTCAGTTCTCTGTATACTGCTGACACTTTCTAGCATTTGTGTTTCTGCCGTTGTGTCGTGGTTGAGTTTTTTTTTTTTTTTTTTTTTTGGCTATTCCAGCAGACATACAGTAGAAAAAATTTACTTTTCATTTTGAACCAAGTCTCTGGTTCTCTTGTCTCCTCTCTTATGGACACTGTCAATCAGTCAAGCAATTAACCCATCAATGATTGGTCCACACATTAACAGTTGTCTGTGTCCTGTGCCGTCCTGTGCTGAGCTCTCTGGAGGACACAGAGCAGTGGACATGCCTGGCTGTGAGGCTCTGTCTTTATACACTGAGGAGAGTCAGCAGCACAGAGTTGTCCGTGCACTTGGTGGGTCACACCGGGAGCCCCGTAGGCTGGGGGACCTGTCTTTCTCTCCAGCTTGGTCCCTTCCACTCAGCTGCATGTGTTCCAGTTCTGCTACTTACAGGCTGTGTGTCCTTGGGAAAAGAACTTTACCTCTCTGAATGTGACTGTAATAGCACGTCACAGTATGGAAAGCTGCTGATAAGATGGAACTGTGTGATCTGTGTCATTTAGAATCTCTTTGGCATCTTCTCAATGCTAATCCTCAGCGTCACCATTATAAATCAGACAATCGTTTATGTGCGTCTTAAAGGAGAGTGCATGTCAGTACTGAGTCCTCAGCGCCTACCGTGGCACTTACCATGTAGCCGGTTAAGAAACCTTTTCAACAGCCAAGTGGCTAAATGTAGGCTGTGTAAACTGCAGGTCCCGCCAGGAAGACCATCAATCCCGATGAGGCGGCACGGGCCAAGCAGAGGTGACCCCTGGGGCTGTGCAGCGGCTGCACTGGGCTCAGAGGCTCCTTGCTCTGTGATGGATGAGGTTCCCTGGAGGGCGGGCCTGCTTCTCTCCTCTGCCCACCTCCTCTATTTCCTCAGGAACTTGGGGTGGGGTCGCACTGCCCCCTCCTTTGGGCCGTTCTCTACCCTGTCCTCCGTCACCGTCACGAATCACTGGCTTCACTTGCACCCTGATAGGACAGCTCCTGACAATCTCTCCACAGTCACTTAAGAATCTTTCATCTCATCTCTGATTATATTTTCCATCCAGGCTGTGGTTGATGCACCCACGCATGTGTGCGTGTGTGTGCCTTCAGGGAAGTAGAAGATGAGCCGAAGGCCACAGGGGCTGGGCATGGTGGTGCACACCTACAGTTCCAGCATTTGTGGGGCTGAGGCAGGAGGATCTCCATCAATTCAAGGCCAGTCTGAACCACATATCAAGACCCTGTCTCCAAAAACAAAAGGCCACAGGGGTCCCCAAGGTGGAGCCAAACTGGCCAGAGGGAGGGCATTTTCGGACCTCACACCTCTCAAGTGCTGCCCCAACCTCCAGCTTTTCAAAAGAACTGGCAATCCGTTTTTTAAAAAATGTCGTGAGTCCACGTTTGTGGTATGGAATGATCACGTTCCCTGTGGGAAGTCCACGCTTGGACATCGAGCGTCTTCAATCTTTTCACTTCCCCTTCCTCTCCCCCGCCCCGTCCCTTGGTCCCATCTCTCCATGTCCTATTGTCCATCTTTTATTTTATGTAGTCTCTGGGTTTCTCATATCACAGAAATCATGTGGTATTTAAGCTTGTGTGTCTGGGAAATCTGTTTTTTGTTTGTTTGTTTCTTTGTTTTTACCTGAAATCTCTCAAGTATAAGATGTTTACTATGGAATACAAGTTTAAGAAAGTAATGTGTGGGCCAGAGAAAACTGGGTCCAGCTGTATTTAGGGCCTCCACAGCCTTTCCTACACCCCCAGTGCGCAAGTGGCTTGGTCCCTCTGAGCCCCACTTCAGCGACCTCTCCCTTGAGACAGCGCCCCCAGTGGGACCTCTTTCATGGGGAGCCCTCTGGGGGTCCTGGCAGCAGCCACCATTTGGAGTCCAGGTCGGGGCACTGTGCACATTTAGGGGTGGGGGAAGGGGACCCAGGACCCAGGGAGTTAGTGCAGGAGCTGGGGTTGTGGTGCCCCCCAGCCTGATCTCTAACCTAACTGCTCCCTATGTCCCCTAAACTTCTTAGGCTAGGGCTCAGGGCTGATGCCACTCCGTAGGAAACACCACTCAGCAAAGCTTTCTGTAATTAAAAAAAAAATTATTTATTGTAAGTGTTGGAGATGAACCTGGAGTCTCCCCAAGCACACTACCACACAGCTACATACCCATCCCTAAGTATTGATTTTTAACAGACTTTAGATTTTATTTTGAGACAGGATGTTGCTAAATCTCTACATTTTCAGGCTAGGCTAGAACTTGTAGTTCTGCCTCAGCCTCCCAGAGTGCTGGAATTACAGCTGTGAGTCACCACACCCAGTTTAATAGACTTTATTTTTTTAGAGTCACTTTTTTGGCTCATGGCAACTTTTTGTCTTTTTATTTTTAAATTTTTGTGGTTTTTTTTTTTTTTTTTTTGTACTGGGGATCGAACTCATGACCGAGTGTTTGCCAGGCAAGTGATTTGAGATGCTGAGCTAAACCGCCAGCCCTATTGTGGTTGTTTCCAATGTTAAGGATAATTTTTTTCGGGGTTGGGGATTGACCCTAGAGTATCCAGCACGCTAGGCAAGTGCACTAGTACTAAGCTACACTCCTATCCTTAAAAAAAACAAAACAAAACAAATTTTTTTTGGAGGCTGGATCTCACTATGTAGCCTAGGCTGGCCTCCAACTCATAGCGATCCTCCCACCTCAGTCTCTCAAATGCTGGGCTTACAGGCATGCACCACTACAACCAGTGTTTACAACTCTTAAAAAATTTGAGGCATCAAACTTGTGATCTTACTGCTTCAGCTTTCCTGGCAGCTGCAATTATGGGCGTGTGCCATCACGGTCACTCGGGAAGAATTTTTTTTTTTTTTGAGATAGGTTGTTCTAATTCAGGTGGGCTTTGAACTCACTAAATAGCCCAGGCTACAGGCTCACAGCCCAGAACCCAAACTTGCAGCGATCCTCCTGCCTCAGCCTCTCGGTTGACTGGGATTGCAGGTGTGGCTCCACAAGGAAGTTTTCAATGAGATTATGGGCGGGTGTGTAAAGGGCTGTTTGGGGTGGGGTGGGGATTGATGGGACTGAGAGCCACCCAGCTCCTGGTTCCTCTTCCCTACTCAAAGTGCAGCGGCTGGGTATTTCTGCGGCGGAGACGCGCTCACGCGCGCACGTTCTCGGTTCCTCTCTAGCGGCCGAGACGTCGCAGCTGAATCCCTTTCGGGCTTTGCCGCGCTCCATTCCCAAGCGCTGATCCACTTCCGCGTTTTCCCGGGTGCCCGGGAGGCGGTAGCGCGCACGCGCGCTGGGGTCCGGCCCGGGCGAGCGCGCGGCCCCAGGACTGCGGGTGAGACGCGCGTCGGTCCCCGCGGGGGCGGCGGGCCGTGGGGGCCGCGGCCCAGAGTGGGGGAGGGGCGGGGGGGTCTCGGCGAGGGTCTCGGGGCTCCCCGGGCATGCGGGGGGCCGGGGCCGGAACCACAGGGCCGGGGTCGGACTGGCGAGCGGGCGGGGGCCGCGGTGACGCGGGGCCGAGCCGAGCCGGGCCGGGCCGGGCCGGGCCGGGCCGGGCGGCGCCTCCTCGTCCTGACTCCCGGCGACCTGGGCCGCGGCCCTCCAGGCCTGGGCGGGGAATGGGATCGGAAGCCCTGCCTCCTGCGGGGGCGGCTTGAGGGCCTGGGCGGGAACCCACGGGTTCACCCCGGGCCGAGGAAGCGGGCACTCCCCGGGTTGTCACCCGGCACAGGCCTTGTGCGGGAGGCTCTCGTTTTTATGTTTTCAAAAATCCCCGAGTATCACGAAGTGCTTACAGAACTTCTCTTTGCCCCCAGCGCGGAGCGGGGGCGAGCGAGCCCTTGGTGGGAGCAGCTTCCTGCAGCCTCCCTTGCCCTGCTCTTACTGGGTGCCCGGGGGCGGGCTCCATGCCGGTCCCATTCTCTATACCCAATGGGGAGAAGACCCCGAGTGCTTGAAGGGTTCATGTTTGTGATTCTTACGGTTTGCGCAAACCCACCGGCAAACCCACGGCGCCCTGTAGGTAATGGTGCTGGCGCTCCGATTGGGAGTCTGTCCAGGTGAGATCAGCACTGGCCGGGGAACCCATGGAGAAATCAGGCTGCAAAAGGGGCGGTGGACCAAGGTCTGACCCTGTTTTCAGAAGATGTCTGTTGCCCCGCATGCAGGCTCAAACCTGTAATCCCTACGACTTGTCAGGCAGAGGCAGGTGGATTGCTCCTTTATGAGGCCAGCCTCGACCGTGTAGTGAGTTCGAGGCCAGCCTGAACTATTATAGCTAGACCCTGTCTCGGGGCGGGGGGGGGGGAAGCACATGTCGGAGCGATGGCATGACAAGGAACGCGAAGCCTCATGACCTGTGTGGTGGTGTGGTTGGTATCTCAGGGGCCCTCTCTGCCTGGACAAGGTGTGCTGAATGTTACATCCTCAATACAAATGACAGTGAGTTACCAAAGTCAGTATTTTAGCGCAGCCTGGTGGTGCGCACATGTAATACCAGCACTGGGGAGGCTGAGGCAGGATGATGGCCGTGAATTGGAGGCCAGCCTGAACTGCATAGTGAGAAAAAAGGAAAGGTAAGTATTTTAGTCCAGATTGGGAGCCATTGAGGATATTTGAATTGACTGAACCTTTTCAATGCAGGTGACTAGCATGCAGATGCCCATGCCCTGACCTGCCGCCCCTCCACTGACATGGCCCACCGGGGTGGGGAAAGGGACTTCCAGACTTCGGCTCGGCGCATGGGCACCTCCCTGCTCTTCCAGCTGTCGGTGCATGAACGGGAGCTGGATCTGGTTTTCCTGGATCACAGCTATGCCAAGCCATGGAGTGCCCACCCCGATGCCAGCAGCGCCCGCCCCACCCGCATGCTCTTTGTCACTCCACGGCGGCAGCAGGAGAACACCATGTGAGTCAGGGCTTCTTTCCTAAGGGTGACCAGTACCCAGGCTGGGTGGTGATGAGACCTTGGGGATGAGGGCGGATTTTCTTGGGGACTTTGGCTGGGGAGCTGGGATGTTTAATTCAGGCATCTCTGTGAAGAAGTGTGGGAACATCAGGCCCAAGTGTGACCAGCGGCCCACAGGACATCTTACAAGAGTTAGAAAGGCAAAGCAGACCACGCCTTTCTCTTAGGAAACAAAGAGGACATTGAAGAGGATTCAGTTGATGAAGGAGTGGGTAAAAAGTTGATTTGAAAAGACTGTTGTGCAGGATTAGACCCTCTGCCTCTCCAGTTGGTGCTTGGCTTTGCGTGACAGTGCCAGTGACAGCCCTTTTATACTGGTGCCTTTTTGCTTTTCCTGGCATCATACACAAAGGTTAGGAGCCAATTCCCAAGCCATGGATTAATCCAGACCCTTCTTATGTCTAACTAATATTTTCAGCAGGCTTACGGTATAGAGGAAGGAAGTTTCATAAATTTACTCCCTCGGAGGTGACACAGTCACACTTGCTCTACCTAAAACTGCCTAGCAATTCTTTTGAGCATTAAGGCATCCTGATTTCTTGTATTTCAGGATTTGTTGCTGTGTTCTGATAATCTAGCCAGTGCTATGTGTTTGTTTTTTTGAGATAAGTCCTCCCTCTATAGTCCAAACTGGCCTCAGAATCATGATCCTCTTGCCTCAGCCTCCCAAGTGCTAGGTTCACAGATGTGTGCCACCATGCCCAGCTAAAGTTGTGCCCTTAATTGTAAGCTGTGGGAGACTAGTCGTTTTGTTTTTAATCTGACATAATATTTAATCTTTCCTCAAGTACAAGTTACAGGTTTCGTGGGGGGAGTTGTTTTGCCTCACATTCCCTCATTGAGTTTGAATGAGTTAGAGAGACCATGATACGTCTTAAACACATATAGAATAGTAGTTTGTGTTTCATTTTCCAATGATGTTAGTATTTTGTTGGCTGTTTTTGGTTGTCTAAGGCACAGGGTCTGTGACCTCAGGAAGAATAATCTGTTATCACCTTGATGCTTCTGGCCTGAGGTATAACCAAACGCTTCTTTACATATGAACTCTTTTCCTCTCTGTGATTTTTTTTTTTTTTTGTACCAGGGACCAAACTCATGCCTGCGTATGCCGCTGAGCTAAAGCCCCAGCCCTCTGTGAAAATTCTTGCTCACATTGAAACTCCTGTGTCCATATCGCCTGACAGTTTTTAAAACTGAGGTTCTGTAGACTTGGTTGTTTTGGTGCTTAGGTAATTATTTTCTTACATAAGCCTCGTCATATACAGGCCCCAGGTGGGGAATTTGGCCTCATAGAGGGACTCGCAGCTAGACCGTGGTGGCAGAAGGGGTGCAAGTAGGAGGGAGGTGTTGACCGAGACTGGGAGTCATTGAAGGATTTTAAGGTAGAGATCCAATTTATAGTTTTGAGAAGTTCATTTTCTGGTTTATAAAATAGATGTGACAGTACAGGAGTGGCACTCAGAAACCCCCTTAGGCCGTTGCTGTAGCCGAAGGTGGTCCAGAGACCCTGGCAGCCTGGATAAAGGTGGGAGGAGCTCACACAGAAACCAGCGGCCTGGAGAAGTTGCTTAGGTGGAGCCTGCAGGACCGGCTGTGGGGAGCCAGGAGAGGCCAGGGGAAGGGGAAGGTAAGATTAGGATGACTTTTATCTGTTTGGCTGAGCAGCTGGGTGGTACCAGGAGTTGGGAAGGATTGGGGATGATAGTTTGGGTTGATGAAATCAAGGCTACTGCTTTAGCCATTTGAGTCCCAAATGGGAGCCCACTGTCTGACTCAGGATAATCAGCTCATTACTCACTGCTAAATCTAGGTACACGTTTATTTCACTTCATTTCATAATGATGTAGTTCTTCCGGTCTTTGAGAATGAGCGCAATAAGATCATCGAGGTCAGAATTTAATGAGATGTGCTGGGCGCGGTGGTGCTTGCTTGTAATCTCAGCAGGCTGAGGCAGGATGATCACTGCGAGCTTGAGGCCAGCCTGGGCTACATTCATGACGTCAAGGCCAGCCTGAACTACAAAACAAGACCTTGTCTCAAGGGGGAAAAATGATATTTAGTAATGGCCAGGAGGCCAGTTTGTTTCGTATTGTATTGTGGCAGCCAGGTCAGTTCAGTATTCTCTACCACGAGGTAGAGGGAGAACATTTAAAGGCACTGAGATTTCACTAACATCATTTTAACATGTGAAAGACCCTTCAGAAACCCGCTTATATTTGTTTTAGGCTCTGTGCAAAGCGAGTTAAATAGCTCAGGTGTCTACATTCCAGGTGATGTGTCTTAGGCTGTCACAGGCTTTTACAAGTATATCACCATTTGACGTGCTAATGAAAGGGACAACGTGTGTGAATAATGTAGAATTAGATCGGTGCTGTCCAGCAGAACCCTATGCAGTAATAGAAATGGCCTAATCCTGTGATCCCCGCTCTGGCAGCCTGTAACTGCCTATGTCTGCTGAGCACTTGAAATGTGGGTAGTGTGGTTGGAAACTGAATCTTAAATTCTGTTTGGTTTTATTAACTCACAGTTATTTCAGTTGTCACATATGGCTTTTAATTTCTTTCTTTGGACAGCGTGTTTTGACAGTCAACTGCTCATGGAATATACTCGTGTGTGTGTTTTAAGTAGCGGTGTGTCATTTTTATATAGACTCATTTTAAAATAGCTTTGTGTTCCTCTAGCACATGTCACAGGAGAGATCTAGGCAAGAGTGTGAAAAATTACTTTGGACCAAAATTTTCTCATGGATGTAATGTGCTTGTGTATTACTTAAAGCCAACTATATATATATATATATTTTTTTTTTTAAAGCCGACTATATATATATTTTTTAAAGCTGACTATATTAAAGAGGCAATTTTTTTTGGCAGCCAAATGATCATTAAACACCCACCATGCGTGACGTATGTGTGGCCGCTCTCCCATTTCCTTGCAGTGAATCAGATGTCCCCATAGACGTGGAGACGGTCACATCGACTCCTGTGCCGCTGTATGACAACCAGAAGGCGCGCAGCGTGATGAACGAGTGTGAGCGGCATGTCATCTTTGCCAGGACCGACGCCGATGCCCCGCCCCCACCGGAGGACTGGGAAGAGCATGTCAACAGGTAAGCTGCTGCTTAGTGCTGTCACTGTGGGGATAATGGTCACTGCCTTGTGTCATCGTCTTCACTGAAGCACATTTATCAGGAGCTTATTTCATGTGTAGCCGCGTCTGTCAGAATGTCCTTCTCTCCACGTTGCAATTCTCAGCTCACTCTACCGCAGCTCCCTGAGAATAGGGCTGGTGTGTGGCCGTCTCAGCATCCCCGAGTCTGGGACCCCAGCATACACTGGGCCTGGGGGAAATGGGGAGACCAGGCATGGAGGCAGGCACCTGTGGTCTCACCTGCTTGGGAGGTAGGCAGCAGGGGGACTGTGAGAGCCCAGCAGTTCAAGGCCAGTCTGGGCAATGTAGAGCCCCATCTCTTAAAGAAAGGAAAAAGGTTTGTGGAATAAGTAAGCGATTTCAGTTCGATAGTTATGACTAGCTCTGTAGTTTATGATACAATATAAGGGATTCCCAGACTGCAGAAAACGTTAAATGTGCATGTGCATTTCTATGGCCTGTGTCTAAGAAAATCAGAATGTTTTGGAGTTGCATGAAAAGCTACCTGACTACATGACTTTTTTTTTTTGTCCTGGGAATCAATTCATGACCTTGCACTTGCCAGGCAGATGCCGTGCCACTGAGCCACTTGAATGGCTTTAACAAATAGATTTGCAGTCTTTTATTTTGAGGTTCCCCATAGCAGATTTTCCTGATATTTCAAGCTAGTGTTGTTCCATGCTTCCTGCCCTCAAGGGACTCAGCACTCCTCTCTAGGTCATTTTCTGTGTTCATTTAGTGAACATTGGTTTTGCTTACTGCATAACACCCTGGTGGAGGTGTTTGTATTCCACACAGTTCACACCCATATGGTGAGTATAGCAGGTTGTTTTTGGTGTCTACTCCTAGTGTGCACCCATCACCATAATCAGTTTGATGAGCATTTTCATCACCCCACAGAGAAACCCACTAGCAGTTACTCCCCATTCCTTGCTAACCTCTCTGGTCTCTGGGAACCACCAGCTACTTTTTTACATCTATTGTTTGTCTGTTCGGGGCATTCTGTGTAGGATCGTGCAGTGTGGCCTTTGTGTCTGATTTCTGTTGTGTAGCAGGATGTTTTCAAGGTTCGTGCCTGCTGTGACATTTCCAGTGCTTCACTCCTTTTTATTGTCAGCTGATGTTTCATTGTATTGTATCCCGAATTTTATTTGTTCACTGATTAATGGATGACATTTAGGTTGCTTCTACTTTGGCTGTTGTGAATAATGCTACTGGGAACATCTGTGGACAAGTTCTGTTTTTGTTTTTTGTGGTGCTAGAGATTGAACCCAGGGCACTTTGAGCATGGTAGGCAAGCATTCTACCCCTGAGCTACATTGCTAGCCCCTCACGTGTAAGTTTTATGTGTGAATGTGGGTTTTCAGTTTTCTTGGGTACGTTCCTAGGAATGGAATTGCTGGACCATGTGGTAACAGTCCACGTAACTTTTTTTTTTTTTTTAAACACACAGAGTCTTCCTCTATAGTTCAGGTTGGCCTTGAGTTCACTATGTAGCCCAGGCTGGGCTCGAACTTGTGGCAATCCTCCTGCCTCAGCCTCCCGAGTTCTGGGATTATAAGCATGTACTACTACACCAGGCTCCATTTAATTTTTAAGAGACTACCAGACTACTTTCCAGAGTGGCGGCACCATTTCACATTTTACATAATGCTCATACATCACTACCAGTGGTGTGTGAGCATTACAATTTTTCCATCTCTTGCCCGCACTTGTCTTTATTGTCATTATCATCATCACCATTCTCATTGTGGGTTTTAATTTTCATTTTTCCAGCAGTGTTCCACCTTCGTGTATCATACGTGTGCGAGGCAGTTATTCCTTGCATTAGAGATTAGTGTAGTAGGTGGCAAACTTGCCGTCCTGTTAGAGAACTCTTACAGTAGTGAAGGTGCGAGAGCTAGCAAGGGTGCTAGGGAATGTCAAGGTGGTGGACGTGGTTGGTGAGGCTGCGTGGAAGCTGGGGTGCTGGCAGGTGCGCCTGCATGGGCAGATGGCGGCTGCGCCTTGGGGAAAGAGCGTGTGCAATTGGTTGGGGTCTAGAGTTGGAATGAGTGCAGCGCCCTAGGATGCGATGTTTCGATGTGCGGCCATCACAGAGGTCAGCTTTGAGAGTGTTGCCAGTCATCGAATTTAGCGGAGGGCTTCCGTCCTTTACAGTGGGTGATAGTAAAGAACACCACGGTGGCAGTAACGCAAAGGAGCTGCTGCGCTGTTTCTTCCAGGGGCCAGACGTTGTGCCCAGGCTTCCCGTGCATCCCCTTGTCAAATCCTCCAGTGCCCCTTGGAGATGTCGCCCTCCTCCATCTCTTTTTTACAAGATGAAGAAGCAGGCCCGGTGCCCAGTGGGACTGTGTTAGGAGGCTATGGAGGAGGAATTTGTTTAAACTGAGCAGTGGGACTCAAGCCCGGTGTCCTTGAGTGCTGTGCCTGCTGCTTTGAGGACAGCAAGCAGTGAGAAGGCCTGATTTGTGGTGGCTGAGCAAGAGCGGGGCTTCAGTGGCTGCACCCCTCTGGTGTCACCTGTGCCTGGTCCCGCAGAACCCCAGGGCGTTTTTAATCAGTTCACCCAGGCTTGTGTTTAAAAGATTTTAGAGCATTAGAGACCTAACACGTGGGAACAGCAGTCTGTTGCTTTCCAAGGAGAGAGCACTGAAGAGCATGAGGCAGTGGGGCAGCTGGGCCAGGTGTGTCTGTTCCTGATAGAGTCCAGAAGCTTGGAGAGCAGCGAGGCTGGATGCAGCCCGCCCGGCTCCCGGCAGGCCCTGTCCTGCATGCAGAGACACTGCAGGCTCTCAGCTTCCATTTGTCTCCGGTGGCCATGGACCTTCATCCTTCTGCTGGGTGTTGCCCCAGGTTGCTAGGAGTCACTTACTTGCAGTAGGCTGTCACTTCAGATGATGTGGCTTCCAGTGTCAGATGAGCTGTTGGAGGCGCCCTTCTCAGCAGCGGCGACGGGCTCTTCAGGCCGCGCACTTCTGCACACACGAATTCTGTTACTTAGGGATCCTCTTTGGCTTCAGCCTCAGGGGTCACCGTGTTATGACCCTGTACCTGAATCTGTGGCCTGCGGAGCTTTCAGTTCTCCCTTCTCTGATTATAATCATCTGGTTGCTGTTCTCTGCCTTGACTTGATTGTGAAATTGCTGCTTCCCTTCTTCCCATGGAAAGTCATGTAAAATTACAGTTTCCCACATGGAGAGAACTCCAGGACCTGTGGACGGTGTGTTGGACCTCTAGATTTGTGTCTCCAGAGAACGTAGTGATTGTTTTAGTCTGTGGAGTCAGAAACTTAATTTCTTTGTCAGGACTCTTTTTCACCCTCTTGAGCTTTCTTTCCATGGGATCTGTTTTATGGTAATTAGCCGTGTGTGCTGTGTAGAGAATGGCAACCTGCCCCGTCTGACTCTGCTTTTCCCTGGTAATAGCTGACATTTTGTGAGATGGTTTAAATCAACCTTTGCTTGCTTCACTGTCTAGAGCAGGGCTTGTGAGATAAACCCACTCCAGCCCATGACAGGTGAGCAGATTTTATGCTTTTTAAGTGGTTACAAAAAAATCAAAAGGGGAATAGCATTTAATAAATTTGAAACTTAAGAAATGTAATTTGGTGTTTTTTTGGAGACACAAGGTCTCTTTGCACAGCCTGGGCTGACTTGAACTCAAAACCCTCTTTCACAGCCACCTAAGTGCTGGGATTGCAAGCATAGGTCATTATCTTCAGCCAGATTCAAATTTCAGCGTCCAGAAATAAAATTTATTAACATAGCATAGCCCCGCCCACTCGCTAGTGGTGTCCTCGGCTGCTTGTGCACTAGAGCCACAGAGTTCAGTGGCTGGCAGCAGGGGCTCCGTGGCCCACGAGGCCTAAGGATTTCCCGTCTGGTCACGTATGGAGGTTACTTTGGAGCCGACTTGGTGTTGCATGCCTTTAGTTCTAGTTCTTGGGGCCCCTGCAGTAGGAAGATTGCTGGACCCTGGGAGTTTGAGGCCAGGCTGGGCAACATAGGAAGACTGCATCTCAAAACAGAGAAGGGTTCCAGCCGACTGGGTCTGGGTCATGTTCTTGTCTGTGTGCCGGTCATGTGACTTGGAGGAGCTCTGAAAACGATTCGCATTTGCTGGCGTAGTAAGGTAGTCCTCAAGATGCTGGGCTGGCTTTTGTTTTTGTTGTTGTTTGTTTTTCTCTAGTTCTGTATTTGTCCAGTGGCAAATTTCATTAAATGCACAGCTTTTGAAAGACGCGTAACAAAATACTCCTTACACGTGGTACCTCTTGTGTTTGCACCCATGAATTTTGAGGCATTGCCAGCATTTCAGTGCATGCTAGTGTTGGAAAGCAGTCTGTCTTCTCTTAGAAGTGGGAGCTTCTGAATTTCAGCCCCTAAAATCCCCTTTTCTTCCTTTTCTGAACTTTCTCTAATTGTACATCACGATATTGTGCGTGTCTACGTAAAACCTTAGGCCAGATATTTGAAACTCTTATGTCCAAGATATCTGAGTTACTGTTTCCCTCCCCGGCCCGTTTTCTTTTCCTTCATTGCTGCTTTTCTCAGTAGTGTGACAGTCTATTGAGTTTCTCTGATATACTTTGTCTCTCTGTTAAGCTTGCAGTTTAAAAAATAAAATCTTTCAGACATTTTAAGTTGACTTAATCTGCTGAAACAATATCAGGGAAATACTGACAACCGTATTTTTCTAAGACCAGTGTACTGTTTTGGGTGCTTTGAATAGGATGAGTCAGAGGTCAGCATCTCATTCGGGTTCAGTCAGAACTCGGAAGACAAAAGGCTGTCTGATCTCATGTCAGAAATGAAGGAAAGGCATTTTTGCACCCCTGAAAATGGAATCGATGGGCGGAAGGAGTTGGCACACCGCGGTTCCCATCAGCACATTGACTGTGTAGACTTGTGTTTAGGATTCTGTCTCCTGTTTTTAAATTTTTCCCTAATTATATCTTTTGCATGCTCTTTATCTTAATCTTGGGTTAGATCATTTTTTTCTGCCCACTTAATTTTCCAGCCTCCCACGAAGCTGACCAAATATAGAGAACACAGTAAATATAGAGAACTCATTTCACTTCTTTGTTATATATCCAGCAGCAATCTAAGGACTTTTCCTGGGACCTTAGACTCTAAGCATTGTGGTTTTAAATGTAATTTCAGCAATCATTGGTGTATGGTGGTAATTTTTAAATAGCATTCTAACCCTCCTCCTCTTTTCCACGTCATTTTGAGTTTCAGAACAAGTATAGATTAAGAAAAACAAATAGGGAAAATATCCTATTGTATAATAAAGACCAAGACAATTTCGGGAATACTGTGAGTCCTTTGTAAATCAGTTATGCCTCATCTTCTAGTCTAGGAGCAAAGGTTTGTGATGATTTACAGGTTTCAAGAAGGTTCCAGAGATTGTTGACCATATGGAAACTGTACTCTCTGCCCAACCTGGTTGGTTATAAACGAGCATTATTCCTGCAGTAAAGTTCTGATACAATTCCACTTTCATGATACCGCAGGTTCTTTAACATTATTTTCACAGAAGTTGAAGTTTAGAAATTGAAACACAGATAGCATTTGCTCTTTCATTTCTGTTTCATGACATTTATTCTACAGAGGTATGGCCTCGGCTTATAAAGGGGTAGGGGTGTGTATGAACGGTGGGAGAGGAGGAGGGGTGGTCGCTGCAACTGATACAAGAAATTCGTGAATAGCAGTGAAGCGGGCCATGGTGCTGTGTGCCTGTGGTCCCAGCTGCTTGACCCCAGGGGTTCAGTACCGAGCTGGGCAACATAGACTCAAAAGAGCAAACAAAATGAATCACGATAAAAGAAACCTGAATCCCCCCAAATGGGATAAAACCTAACCAGCCATTGAAAACAAAGAAATATTAGTACAGAGATGATATCCACCGCTGTCCAGAGAGCTTTTCACGCTCTTTGTGCATGTCTTGTGTTCTTCCCACCTACGCCCCGTCCTTAACCTCCACCTGAGAAACACCGTGCAGAGATGGCGCTCTTGGGAGTGTGCCGGGCCTTTCAGCGTGGGAAGGAGGAGGGGGTTACGGAGCCGAGGCCAGGGCTGCTGGTCTCAACAAGCCGCCTGGTGTCAGGAGCCCTGATGCCCAGCACGGAGCTGGAGCTTTCACTCCCACCTCCCAAGCTTAGAATCTCTGACAATGAATCACAACCAAAACAGACTGGAATCTGATGAAGTAACAAGAACCAAGCCAGGAGAACGAGGGGAAGAGGGGAGAAAGGGCAATCCGGGAAACTTAGGACTGCTTCTAGCATCAGCCCCAAAATTGTAAAAGAACAGCTTTTGCCGAGTATAGTAATGCATGACTGTAACCCCAGCACTCTTGGAGGCCGAGGCAGGAGGAATGCAAGTTCAAGCCCAGTTGGGCAGCTTACTGCTTTAGTGAGACCCTGTCTCAAGGCAGGGGAAAAGAAATAAAAGGACTGGGGATGTAGTTCAGGCAGAGGCTTTGGGTTTAGTCCCAGTACTGCCAAAGAAAGGGGAAGAGAAGGGAGGGGAGGGGAAGGTGAGCAGCTTTGGAGGTTTAGAAGAGACCTGGCTAAACAAGGAGAGCTGTGAAGATAAGTGGAAAGAAAGTAGTTTAGCAGAATCTCTGGGCTTTCTTTCTCATTGTAGATTTTAGCTGCTCTTGTATCAGTGATCGTAGCTAACCTGAATTTTTAAGGAATGTAGGTGTCATCTAGTCCACTCCCAAGGGGGCTAAGCACACAGCCAGGCAGAGTCCTGGCTCCTAGCTAGGGTTCTGTGGTAAGTTACAGAGCTAGAGAGGTGGGAGGTGGAGATGTGATTTTACGGAAAGAAAAGGACGAACTATTATTTTCTTCCCTTGTAGTAGAGAGCCGCTCACTGCAGGGACACTAGAATGAAGTCTGAAGAAGAATTTGTCACCTCTGTGTGCCCAGTGGGCACGGCCTGTGTTCCTGCGGCCTTGGCCTGCAGCGTGGGTTAGGTGGGGTAGGCTGGGAGGGAAGGACGCCGGCCATTGTGTAGTACAAGAAGCCGGCTGAGGACGTCCTTCCAGGCCACGTCCCTGAACCCTGACCGTCTTGGTATATGGTCGCCAAGCACGGGTCATATTGGTGGTGCACACCCGTAATCCCAGGCCCTGGGATCGAGCGGTAAAGGCCGGCCTGGGCAGCCTAGCCAGAGCTCTGCCTCAGATAGGAAAGGCACTGGGGATGTGTCGGTGCCGGTGGTGGAGCACCGTCCTTAGCAGCTGCCGCAGGAGAGCAGCCACGGTTCCGTGTGGCCCTCCGCTCGGTGCCCGTGTGCTAGCAGGGCGTGGGGTGTGAAGGGCTGAAGCCCGGCAGAAGGCGGGGTAGGGGAGCAGCCTGGGAGCCGGGACGGGCCCGGTCTGGGCAGGCCCCTGGCCAGTCTGGGGAGTGGGGGGCACCGGGTGACGGGACAGGAGCAATGTGAGGGAGTGGGGAGCGTGGCTGGTGTGGCCTGAGAGGGAGGGGCCCATGTGGCCTGTCTCAGGCTGAGGAGGGCTGAGAGCAGGTGACCGTCTGAGCAGGGTCTTGACTGACTTCTCCATGACTCTCGAAGTTGACAGTCCAGGGGTCTGACTTACATTTCCATCAACAGGATATTGTTAATTTACACCCTCAAAATGCAAACTGAATTTTTACCTGATATGTGAAAATAATGTTGTAGAATTTTAATTTGGATTTGTTGAATTTTGAAGTGGGGTTGACTATACTTTCCTGTAATCTGCCTTTTTGTGTTCTTTGCCCTTTGAATATTTTATCTTTCTTGTTTTCTAGAGCCTCTTTCTGTTTTAATGCAGTACAGTTATTTTTCCACTATGTTTTAATCTTACGATATTTTCTTTTTACGCAGGCTTGAAATGTGTTTGTAGTTAAATTATCTTTCTTCTGGGATCACCTTTAGAACGTCCGATTCAAAGATAGGTAGATAGGGAGGTAGAGTGATAGCACTATTTTTTTTTTCTGCAACTTTGGTGACTTCTGTTTGTTTCTGTTTGTTTGGTGACTTCTGTTTGTACTTAGGTTTGTATTCCATCTGAAATTTATTTGGTATGAAGAATGATATGTAGGGACTTAGATTTTCTCTTTTTCAGTTTACTAGTGGTTTTTTAAGCCCTGCTTAGCAACTTCATCCGTGACACGAAATACTACCTTGGTCTGTCTGGTTTGGGCTAGTACCCTTTTGTATTTTTTTTTTTTTCCCATACTGGGGATCAAACTCACGACCTTGCGCTTGCCAAGCAGGCTTCTAAGCTGCTGAGCTAAATCCCCAGCCCACTTTATGTATTTTTTAAAATAAATTATCAAGATGTTCTTTTCTTTTTTCTTTTTTTTTTCTTTTCTTTATTTTTTTCGGTACCAGAAATCAAACTCATGACCTCACGCTTGCCAGGCAGGTGCTGTGCTACTGAGCTATATCTCTGGCCCTTTAAAAATAATTTAACCATCAGCTTTTTTTCTTTTCATTTTAATGGCAGGGACAGTTGGTAAACCCGTATTAATTTGAGTGTTTTTTGTTGCCTTTGTATCTTTAGGAAGATTATGCCCAAGTTAGAATGTTAGAGTGCGGGGCGTAGGGTAAAGGGGACGTCAGTAGGACCCCTGTTGCCCGGCGGGTGCAGTGACCTGGGGCGGGGACAGTTGGGGGCTGTAACTGCAGGATTAAAGCTGAGTGGGCAGAGGACCCAAAGCTGTCTCTAAGTAAGGCAGATGTGTATGCTGGTGTCGTGTGCTGGGATCCTAAAATACTAGCTGACGTGGAACATACAAATTTGCAGTGACAAAAAAAATTTGTTGTGACCGAAAAAGATTAGAAAATTATGGAAAAGGTAGAGAAATTAGGGGATGAAATATTAATATTGAGGCACAAAATAGCTACTTCATTGGTTATATGTCTACTATATTTTTGACTTGGATCTCCTGATAGAACACTTATCTGTGTCTGAGGTTTTAGTACACTACAGTGCTTGTAATTCATGCCCCCTTTATGTGAAATATAAAACCTATGAAATTCCAGTATGTCTGTGCTATTGCTTCATTTACTAATATGATTGCTTTAGCTGCTGCATAGATAACTACCTCTCCTGGCACTGAACGACCTCGTTCACCATGGCGCTTGACGTGTGGTGTGAGTGCTCAGGGCGCATGTGCGCCACTGTCCACTGGCAGGACTGGGCCCAGGGCCTCAGTCTTATGTGTGAGGCTGTGGTCTTAGGCTAAGCGAGCTCCCGTATACTCCGTCATAATGAGACCAAAACACGTGGCAGAGTGTTCTGTATGTGGTGTACGTACATGGGCCGCGTCCCCGGGTTTGACCTTAATTCCTCAGAGTTTCCGTTATAGGACTGGCTGGACAATGGCCCAGAACAAGCTATTCAACAAGATCCTCAAAGCCCTGCAGTCTGACCGGCTTGCCCGCTTGGCCAATGAAGGGGTAAGACACCAGAACCTGCCCGCCTGGGCTCTTGCTCATCCAGCCTCAGTGGCCGACCGATGTGTGCCCCCGTGGGGAACTTTTGTGTTCCTTTCCTGTCTCTTTGCAGGCTTGTAACGAGCCAGTGCTGCGCCGCGTGGCCGTGGACAAGTGTGCGAGGAGGGTGCGGCAGGCCTTGGCAAGTGTGAGCTGGGACACCAAGCTGACCCAGTGGCTGCACACTACCCTCGTGGAGACCCTGAGTCTGCCCATGCTGGCTGCCTACCTGGACGCCCTGCAGACGCTGAAAGGGAAGGTAAGGCTGTGCTTGCAGTGGCCTGTCCCGGGGGCAGCTGGCCTCGCCTGTGGGCTCAGGATGTACGGTTGGGTGAGATCGTTACCTGGTCAGCGGGGAGGGCAAGACTGAGGCTGACAGGCTTGCCACTGAAAAGAGGAGACAGCGTGATTGTATACTTGCGTCCGGTGTCAGTGTCTTCGGCCCTGTCCATCAGCAGGAGGCGTGAGGCCTGGACACCAAAGCACAGTTCACCCTTCACAACCTTGCAGCTCCGGATTTGAGTCCTGTGGACTTGAAGTGTCATGGAGGAGACAGGGTTCATGGAGGGGGCAGGAGGTGCTGCGGAGCCGTAGGTGGCAGCATGGGGCAGCGGTGCTCACTGCAGGTGTTGTCACACACCACTGCTTGCTGACAGCAGTGCACAGCTTAAACTGGGTTTCTTGGAGATGCTGGCTTAGTCCGCAGTCGGTGACTGCACTGGCCTGTCTAGGTGTGGGGAGAGCAGTTCCGGAGGCCGATGGGTCTCTTGGCCTCTCAGCCCTGCCGCTCTGCTGGGCTGTAAGCTCGGAAGAGTGCCTGGTTTTCCTCATCTCTAAAGGGGGCACCTGGTCACGACACTGTCTAGGATCTGGGGAGGCTGGAGAGGGTGAAGAGAAATAGAGAGCTCGGCACAAAATGCAGCGCAGAGCCAGCCCTAGTGACAAGGGTGTTTATGGGGTGCCCTCTAGGGTTCTTGAAATGGGGACATATTTTGCTGCAATACAAGAAAGGCTTCAGGCAACTTGGATTAATTCAATCCTCGACGTTTTAAAAAACTTTGCTTTCTTTCTTCTTTTTTTTTTTCATGCTAGGGATTGAACCAGAGCCTGCCAGGCGTAGCTGGCCCCCAGGGTGCCCTCTCACCGCCCTCAGTCTGTCTTTCTCTAGCAGGCTGCCGGCCCACCTGGCTGCTATAAATCACCTCCCTTCAGCTGTGTCATTCAAACTTTCAGACTGTTTCTTAGCCTGTTAAGTTGCAGAATGATGTGTTTGCTAGAAAGCTAAAGAAGTCTGCTTTCGTGCTGAAATTAAATTTAGGATCAGATATGTCAGTGATATACATGGAGGGAGTTTGACCTCATGTTTTTTCATTCAGCTACTGTTTATTTTATGCTAACAATGCATCAGGCCCAGGTTGAGTAAAACTCCTCCTCCTGCTCTGCTGGAGCTCATTTTCCAGTGCAGGGTGAGACAGGTGACAAGAGCGCCCCAGAGTTCCCCACAGCAAGGCCCCCAGCCTGGGCCTGAGTGGTGGGTGGGCTTAGGTACAGGCACAGTAGTGTGGGGACAGGGTGAGCCCTTGGCGGAAAGCAGTGGCCCGGGTGCTGTGGGCATCTATGCACCTTTTCTCTCCTGTCACAGTCCCTGCACTGGGGGCATGACCTTGGCCACCTGTCCTGGGGGTAACTGCTGGTGGGGCCTAGGACACTTACTGGTGTTCCCAGCTGTCCTGTGGCTCTGCCTTGCTTGCTGTGGCCAACATGCTTTGGCTGCATTCACCCTGTTTGTAGAGAGGGTCCGCATCGATCACTTAATGATACAAATTGCCGACTGGCTGTGTCTCCCATGGATGAGGCACCTTTGGGGACTCCACGGGTGTGCACAGTGGGGACGGCGTGGCCATGCTGCTGGGCCACAGTGCGGGTCAGCTGGAAGGGCACGTGTTCCACCAGGTTATCGTGTGAGCCTAGGCCCAGGGTGCCGTCCACTCTGGGCTGTGCTTTCCACGTGGTTAGTCTGACACCATGACTGTTCAGAGTCACAGCGGATGCTTTGGTTTTTCCCAAAGGACATAAATGGTTCGGGGGTTATTTTACATTTAAAGTACCTGCTGGGTGTTAGATGCAGCTGGATTGGATCTTGCCGTTGGCCTAGGTGCTTTCACCATGAACTCCATTATAAGCAGTGTGGAGACTGCACACGTCCAGCCTCTAAATTGTGTGAATATAGCGATGGAAAGGCCAAGGAACTTTTCCTTCCCAGCACTGAGAGGAAAAGCCAGTTATTGATTAATCTGTGTGGACAGAAAATGAGTTTCAAGGCCTTTTGGTTTCTTACGCCTGCCTGACTACCAGATAAAGGTTTTTAGGTCAATTCTACTCAGTTTCACTGCCTGGAAACTGTCAGGACAGTTTGAGAGGGAGTTGCAGAGAATGGCCAGGTGGGGGTAGAGAGCCTTTGCAGTTAGGCTGTAGCCTTTGTTACCAGCTTTACTTGATACTCAAATCTTCAGCTTCAGCCTGCGCATGCCCGGAATAAGGCCCGCTGTTGCCGTCCCTTGCTCGGCTCTCTCTGCCGTTGACATCCCGCCTGCCCTAAAGAGGCTTTCGCGTGCTTCGTCCTCACGTGAGAGCTGCCTGGTACCCTCCCTTTCTCTGGCGATGGTTGATCAGCGCTGGGGATTTTGTCTTTCCTGTGCTGACCCGTGTGTGTCTTCACTCCTTACAGATGAAACCCCTCTGGCGCCTTGTGACGGCAGCTGTTGCATAGACATTCTTTTCCCAAGTTAACTGAGACAGTCTTGGATTATAATTGCCTAATTTCTCACATGGAAAATTTTTTTAGTCCCTCCTTCCTTCCCTCTTTCTCTCCTCCTATGTTTTGTGGTGCGAGGGCTTGAACTACGGGCCTCGAGCGTGCTAGGCAAGCGCTGACCACCGCACCACACCTCCCGCCTGTAGGAACAGTGGACCTGCTGCTACCTTTGAAGTTTTATAACCTGCTTCAGACCTTAGCACTTTTTATTCTTCAGTCTCTCAAAACCTTTTTCATTTGTCATTTGCTTTTCTGAAAACCCTAAAGCCCTTCTTTCCGGAGATCCCCTTGGCCTTTTGTGGGTGGTGTGGAAGTTATGGAGGTGTTTCCCTGTAGTATGAGCATCAGCGTGAGTGAAACCTGTGTTCACACATCTGTGAGGCCACATTTTGGGGAATAGTAAAAGACAGCGTATGGTGTGAACTGCGGTATTCACAGTACAGTAGGGTATATTTCTTGGACACAGCAGATTTGTGAATATGCCACAGTTTGAAGGCTGTATTCTAGAGGAAAATGCAGATTTTTAAAAATTATACAATCAACTGTTGTACACTGAGATGTACAGAAGAAAAAGACCTGTAATTCCAAAGAGATCATTATATAAACATTTTAACATATTATTTTCTAGCCTTTTTTCCAAGTGCAGTTAAAATTTTTCTGTTCTGCTTTAACATTTAGCAAAGTACTTCTTCTTTGCTTTTTCTTTTTTTTTTTTTTTTTTCAGACAGACTCTTGCTATGTAATCCAGACTGGGTTTGAACTGTCTGTGTAACCCGAGGCAGCCTCGAACGCATAGTGACCCTCCTGCCTCAGCAGGATAGCTGGGATAGCAGGCATGTGCTGCCATGCCCAACTAAGATTATTTCTGTGTCATGCAGATTTTTATAAATATTTGAAGATACCTAATAAGATGAATAGTTTACTTAACCACTCTGTTATCTGTCCATTTAGGTTGTATCCTATTTTTTATTATTACTGCTGGTGGATTTGCCTGTGATAGCTTACCTTACCCTTGTGCCTGGGTTTTTGGTGTATTGTCTTAGGGAAGGTTCTGGGAACTTTTGGGACAAAGGAGGGAATAAGCTTAAGCCTCCGACACTCATCACCAGAGGACACCTCTGCTCCCAGGGCAGCTGTAGGCCTGGTGGGACCTGTCCTGCTGCCTGCTGGACGATGGGCCGGAAGCATCTGCACTCCCCCACTACCTCCTCATCCTCCTCATCCTTCTCCTCATCCTCTTCCTCCTCCTAGATCCCCACCCTGATTGACCGCATGCTCGTGTCGTCCAACACGAAAACCGGGGCTGCAGGTGCAGAGGCCCTGTCTCTCCTCCTGAAGCGGCCGTGGGACCCTGCTGTGGGTGTCCTTTCTCATAACAAACCGGTAAGTTGGATGGCTCGGGCTGAACAGCGACGCGCAAAATGGTTCCACCCCAGTAAGAGGATGATACGTGGCTTGTGGAAGGAACGCTTTTCATTAATGACTTGTTCTTGTTTGTTAGTTCACATTTGTTTTTATTTTTGTTTAATGGTACTGAGAAGTGAGACCAGGGGGCACTGAGCTGCATCCTCAGCCCCCTACTTTTTAAAACTTTAGTTGAGACAGGGTGTTGCTGTGTTGCCCAGGCTGCCCCAGGCTCCCAAGTCCCTGGGGTTGCAGGTGTGTGGCACCACGCCTGGCAGAAACTCGGTTTTTATAGAGCTTCACGTAGCCCCGCAGCAGAGGTGCCCTGATGGGTTGCTGGGCGCTGCCCCCTCACTGGCTCTCGGGCGGCGTCCTCTCCCCTCAGAGCAAGCTCCCGGGCTCGCCTCTGATCCTCATCGCCTCCTCGGGCCCCTCCAGCTCCGTCTTCCCCACCTCACGCCGCCACCGCTTTTGGCAGTCTCAGCTCTCCTGCTTGGGCAAGGTATGTGCGTGCCTCAGGAGACGGGTGGGAAGACGGGAAGAGGCTTCGGAGGAGGGGTCGGTGGGTGACTGGGATGCCGAGCGGCCCCCTAACCCTGTTTGCTTGTCTTCGGGTGGTGCTTGTCTGGGGTTGGAGGGCGGGGGTAGGTTGGGCAGAGCCCAGAAGGCGCAGAGCTCACCTCTGCTGGCGGGCGTCCTTGTCTGCTCCAGGTTATCCCTGTGGCCACCCACCTGCTGAACGGCGGCAACGGGGTGGGCATTCTGCAGTGTCTGGAGCACATGATCGGGACAGCGAGGAGCAAAGTGCTGGAGGTGAGGAGCCCTGCGCACTTCCCGGGGCGGTCTGCCCTTGTCTGGGCCTCCTGTCTTAACTGAGTTCTTTCTTTTCCCAAAAAGGTTCACAGCCATTTTCCACACAGACCCCTCATCCTGATCGGCTGGAACACAGGAGCTTTGGTGGCTTGTCACGTAAGTAATTTCCTCCTCATTTGGAGGTCACTGAGGAACCGGAAGTTGTCTCAGGGTACAGTGCTGCCATTGCTGTAGCTTTATTAATTTTATTTTTTTGAAAAAGCAAAATTTCATAAAGTAAGAGAATAACAAGTTAATATACTGTGTATCATAGCCTTAAAAGCATTAGCTTTTTAACTTTATTGTAGAAAATCATAAGAGAAACACAGGCCGGGAAAGTACACTCTTGGGTGTCTCACACTGCTCTCCCAGCCGTCCGCTCACAGCCTGGCTTGTCCTAACTGCCCAGTCTCTTAGTCCCCACCCAGCTTCAGTTCATGTCTCCCCTCCCCTTTCTTCTTCTCCCTTCCTGTCAGATAGGCTGTTTCAGGTAGTCCACACTGGCCCCACACTATGATGCTTCTGCCTCAGCCTCCCAAGTGCTGGGGTTACAGATGTGCTCCCAGTTTGCCTCCCAGGTTATTTAGAAGAAAGTTTGAAATGCTGTGTCATTTCGTTTATGTATGTCTTCAATCATCAGTCCCACCTTCTCCCACCTTACTAATAATTCCAGTGGGCACAAATTAATAGCTCCAGAATTTGATGTTACGTTTATGTTTGGTCCCTTTAAGGCCAGAGGGACTTGTTCTTTATTATCTTAGCTTCTTATGTCTGCCAGTTAGTGCATCCTTGACGTGTCCAAAGCCTCATTCTTCTACCAAGTATGATCCCGAGAGTATTGGGGAGACATCTGATGCTACCCCCTGTACAGGCCCAAGGGAGAGCTCTGGGGTGTCTGGGAGTGCTCCCGAAGCACAGCACAGGAGAGTGGCGATATCTGTGTTCTCTTTTTTGTGCTTTGTGGTGCTGGGATTAAACCAGGACTCTTTCCTGTACCCCTGAGCTGTGTCCCCAGCCCAGTCCTGTGTGTGATCTTGATTTATCTTAGTGCAGAGAGAAGCGGAGCAGGACCCCTGTAGCCAGGGGCCGGCGGGGTGGGGTAGTAACCCTCTTGGCCTGCGGTTCAGCTGTCTGCTGCTGGAAGGCTGAGTGGTGGCTGCAGTACCACGGGGCAGCTTGTGTGCTGTGGCCTGCTGCCACCTCCCTGGCCAATTCCTCTGGGATCAGCACAAGGGCAGAGGAAGTGGGACCGTCTAGCGGGTCTAGACTATGTCCAGATTCTGGGCAGGCTGAGGGACAGTGAAGTCACTTGCCCTTCAGACTGACAGTGCCATTGTTCACAGGTGTCAGTGATGGAGTATGTCACGGCTGTTGTCTGCCTTGGATTTCCTCTCCTTACAGTGGACGGCCCCCGAGGGGTAAGAGTGAGGGGAACAGCGGAGGGGGAGTGGGGACAGCGCCCCAGCTGGGGCCAGTGCTCCCTGAAGGTAAGCTGGCTGAATCTAAAATCTGTACTGTTTCAGGATGTGGATGATCCCCTCTTGGACATGAAGACCCCAGTCCTCTTTGTCATTGGCCAGAACTCCCTGCAGTGTCACCCTGAAGCCATGGAGGACTTCCGGGAAAAGATACGCGCGGAGAACAGCTTGGTGGTGGTTGGAGGTGCTGATGATAACCTCAGGTGGGCAGGTCCCCGAGCTGTGTGGGGCACATGGCAGCGTTTAGAGCAGTGCCGCAAGGGGCAGCGGAACTACGCGTCTGGTGCCTTTATGAGTAGCCGATTTGTAAAAGGTGGTAAAATTGGGTACAGAGAATTCCATGTGCCCTTTACCTAGATTTCCCGGGTGTGGACATCTTGTATAACTGAAGTGTGATTCCCAGGAGACGCACAGTGCTGTGACAGCATTGTCACATCTGCAGACTCCGATTTCATCCCTCGTTTCCCTGGTGCCCTTTTTCTGCCCCTGATCAACCCAGGCTCGCGCTTCCTGCCGTCCGTCTTTGTCTTTCATGACCGTGACATTTTCAAAGATCACTGGTCAGTTGCTTTGTAAGCTCTTTCGGTTTAAGCTTTTGACGATTATTCTGATCCCATCAAGATGTGCCTTTTTGGCAGGAAGGCCTCAGTGGTGAGCCGCTGGGTGCCTCCCGTCGGGAATACCTGCCGCACAGAGCTGTGACCCTGACCCCTGACCACGTGGTGAAGCGCGCTGCTGCCAGGTTCTCCACTGCGAAATTACTGTTTTTCTCTGTGTAATTAGTAGCTATCTTGTGGGGAGAAGATACTTTGAGACTTTGTAAATATACCTTTTGTCTATTCTCACTGGGGCTGGCAATTTGAAGTTATCCCTCGGGATGAATGTGAACGTAGATGGTATCTGTGTGACGCTCCTCGGGTGTCTTTTGGAGTCTGGATGCAGGGGCGGCTGCAGGAAGATGGCTTTGCCGTGAGACGGCCCCTCAGCTTGCTCAGTGCGGGCACGTGGACCTGTAGTTGGATTCTCGTGAAATGTGCGGAAAGCAAGATCGTGACATTTCTGTGGCCCTGGGTCTCTGTACACTCAATCTTCCAGTTTAACGTTTGTTGTGGGCTTGACTAGAGGGCCTGAAGCAGGTCCCTGCTCCTGTCTTTCCAGTTTGCTACACAGATGTTTGGGAGGAGTCCTCCTGGTTTTGATTATTCTCCAGCTTCTTGGTGAATTTATTGTTTAATCTTTGGGCCTCACTGCCATGTTTTCATGTAAGCACATTGTTTTTCTTAGTAATTCAGACATTCTTCTCTACAAGAGGAGAAAGAGTGTTTCCCTAAGGTGGGGGAGTCGGAGACAGGAATGCTGTCGCATTGCTGAACAGGTCAGGAGGCATATTCCTGTGGTGCAGGAGTGGTGGCTGAGACTTGGGAGACCTCAGCCTCGACCTCTTTGCTTAGAAGCTGGGGTACATTGCTTAATGTGGCCAGATCTGTGCTAATGTGAAAAATGCCAGAGACCTTTTTTTTTAGGCAGGGTCTTAAACTTTGTAGTACAGATGGTTTTGAACTCACTACATAGCACAGACTGGCCTCAAACACTCAGTGACCCTTCTGCCTCTGCCTCCCAAGTGCTGGGATTATAGCCGTGCACCCCACACGAGACTGGAGATGGAGGCTAACAGCAGTTGGTGGGGTGTCAGAATTCAGAGTCAGTAGTGTTACGCCCCATCCTGTTGCGTGGAGACCTGGTCTTTCTTTGCCAATACCGCTAGCTAGAAGCCAGCGCTTTAGGGCCAGCTTTGGAAGAGGGGAATGCAGCTGTCTATGGTCGTTTTTTTGTATCCCTTTAAAACTAACCTGTGAGCTTCACTTCTCCCCCTCTTCTAATCTAGTAACCTCAGAGTAGGCGGGAGGCTATTTGGGGGGAACTCTCAATGAGGGCCTTGCAGTTCATATAGACTCTACCTGGTAAGCCAGGAGTATAGGACTTCTAGAGTGGACAGTCCCTGGCACTATGCCTGATTCTTTATATAAGATGTGTTGTTGTTTTTTTCTTTAATCGGTACTGGGGATCGAACTCATGACCACACACTTGCAAGGCAGGCGCTTATGCCGCTGAGCTAAATCCCCAGCCCCTTGTTTTTGTTTTTTAGACAGGGTCTTGCCATGTAGCCCAGGCTGGCTTTGAATTTGTAATGATCGTCCTGCCTCAGCTTCCTAAGAGCTGGGGTTGTAGGCATGTGCTAGCATACCCAGCTATGCAGGCTGTTTTGTTTAATCGCTGCAACTAACTTCCTGAGTAAGGTGTTAGGATTCTGCTTTTTGCAGATGTGAAAGTAGGCTCAGAAAGGTTGCCTCACCTGTCCATGGCTAACGTAGCCTTCCCTCCAGGCCTAGAAAGCAGTGTGGGTGGCAAATCCATTCTTACTTCCGCAGGATGCCGTGGACTGCTATGCTGAAAAAGTAAAACATTTTCTCCTTTTTGTCTGTTAGAATAAGCAAAGCAAAAAAGAAATCAGAAGGGCTGACGCAGAGCATGGTGGACAGATGTATTCAGGTATGCAGTGGTCCTGCCTCTTTCTCAGCTGGACCCCCCTTTCTCTCACCCTTGAGGTTCGGTCTTGTTAGCAGCAGCCTCATCGGCTCTGAGTGCCGTGGGGTGTCCCCTGGGCCTCCTTGGGGCCTGAGTTATAAACACAGCAAGGGGAAAAGGAGGGAGAAAGAGGGCAGAGAGCGTCATGAGTGGAGAAGGTGAAGAGTGCGTGCGGCATGTCCTCTCCATGGCATTTCTCGTGGCACCCGCTGATCTCCAGCCACCTCTGGGGGCCAGAGCCAGGTGGAGCCACACTTTGAGCCATTGGGTGCTACCTGTCCCCAGAGGAGACCTCTGCAGCTTTGGCTGCTTCTGGCACTAGGACGAAATCGTGGACTTCCTGACTGGGGTGCTCACTCGCACTGAGGGCCATGTGGGCTCAGAGCCTCGGGACCAGGACGCCGAGAAAAAGAAGAAGCCCCGAGACATGTCCCGCAGAGACCTGGCCTTCGAGATCCCCGAGCGGGGCAGTCGGCCTGCCTCCCCCGCCACCAAGCTGCCTGCGTCGCCCTCGGGCTCAGAGGTAGCAAGGGCTGGGAGGGCCGCGGCCAGGGAGTGAGGACCACATGCGTGGCTCCTTCGCTTCCCACGAGGGCACTGCTGGGGGTCGTGCCAGTGATGGTGGCCCTGATGACATTGGCTCATCTCTCGGCTTCTCCCTCTACTCAGGATCTCTCCAGTGTGTCCAGCAGCCCCACCTCCAGTCCCAAGACCAGAGTGACCACGGTGACTTCAGCCCAGAAGTCCAGTCAGCTTGGGGGCTCTCAACTGCTGAAGAGGCACATGCAGCGCACGGAAGCTGTGCTGAGCCACAAACAAGCCCAAGGTACAGCTCCCGGCCCGCCAACCTGGCTTCCGCCTCCCAGTGCCTGTGGTGTGAGCTGGGGAGTGTGTGACCCGCAGCCTTGTCCAGGGGTCTGTGAGAGGCAGCCTTCCCCGCATCCTGTCCAGGCAACATGGGGCTGCGCCTCAGCGGGGCTTTGTGGCCCTCGCCACAGCTCTCCTTGCCGTGCAGGGGAAGGGGTCGATGCGTTGACGGCATGGGCACGGCCTGAGCTGGTCTCTGACACTCGGGAGTGGGGTGCGTCTTCATGTGCCCAAGCCCTGCCAGCCTCACCTGCTGTCAGGGAGCTCTCCAGGTCCTACTGCAGGATGCCAGGCTTCCTGCCCAGATTCTGGGGGCCCTCACCAGGCTTCTTCTGCCCCTGGAGAGTTAAGCTTCCTGTGCTGGGACTGTGATTGAGGCGGGCAGTGTTCTCTGCTAGGTTTAGTTGAGGCTGGGAAACATTTGCATGGTTGAAATAGTTTGAAGACCTGCGAGTGCTCCTCGAGGAGCTGCAGGAAAGGGGGCCTCTGCTGGGTGGGGAGGGCAGCAGCAGCGTCGGTTCCCCCACATACCCGCGTCCAGGCGGACGCCTCTTCTGCACTGGTGTTTGATGATGCATCCAACAGCACATGCGTTTGGTCCCTGTGAAGAGGCAGCACCCCGAGCCAGCTGTCGAGCAGAGGAGGCCGAGCTGGCTTCCCACGCTGGCTTCCCCTGTGGGCTCTTAGTGAAGCCCAGGCCTCTCGTAAGTGGTGTGGACAGGCACAGCCGTGTGAGTGGTGGGTGATGGCCAGATTGTGGCCAGGCCACTCAGCTCTGCGGGGGCACCTGTGACCTGCTGTTGCTGAGCAGTGGTCAAAGCCAAGTTGCCCGTGGATGGTGTCCGCGGAGACATTGGATGAGGACAGGCCAGCCACCTGTAGTCTTCTGGGCAATGTGACAGGAACCCAGAGAGTGCTGGAAGGCCACGGCTGAGGGACTCCCCAAGGGAGCAGCAATGGCGGCAGCCTGGCCTCAGCAGAGCTGGCAGACAGGGGAACCACACCTCTTATGGACAAGCTGTGGCCTGGGCCCCTGGGCGCCCTGCTCCACTGCGTCTCGGCAGTGGCCCGGGAGGGCTTGCGTGAGGCCCTTGGTTGATGGATTCTGTGGAGCTGCTTGCTCCATGGCAGTGAGAAACCCCGGCAGGAGCTGGCCACTTCCATCTTCCTCTCTCTGTCTCTCTCCTGTCCTCCTTTCTGTGGCTGGCTGTGATCCTGTAATTCTTTCTCATTCATTCCAGCACAGTTCGCTGCTTTTCTGAAACAAAACATGCTGGTGAGGAAAGCTCTTCCTCCCGGCACCTCGTGTCTCGTCGGTGAGTACCGCTCTCTCATGCCCGGCGCTGCCTCTGCTCCTCCCCTGGGCCGGGTCCCCTGTCTCCTGGTCCTCAGGGGACTCTTGGCTCACGCAGTTGCTGGCCTGTGCTCTCTCCCCGTGCTTTTTGCCTGCTCCTCGGCTTCCCTGTGTACCCATTGCCTGTGAGCTGGCTCTCTGAGTCTGTCCTCTCCCCGTCTCCTCTGTCCCCATCCTGGCAGTGCAAGCGTACCAGCTGCCTCTGTGTGACACCTGTCACTCCTGTTTCTCTGCCTGCCTTCCTCCTCTGGTTGCGGCCAGCGTACCTGTACCCAGAGTTGTCCCTCAGCTGGTGACATCCTCACTGTGTCCCTGACCCCCCGCCCCGTCCTGCGTGCCTGTGCTGAGGGCCAGGGCTTCTGACCTGGAGGTGGGAATGGCTGAGGGGGCCCGAAGCATGGGCTGGCTGTGTGCAGTGACTGCGCTGGTGCAGATGACTGTGCTGAGGACTTGTTTGTGCTGTGGACTGCTGCTCCCCCGTTACTGAGGGCCATGTGAAGCCCCAGTGCCCGTCTTCCCTGCCTCCGTTCATCAGGCAGGCCCTCAACCTGGGGCTTTTAGGGCAGGGGGCTCCTGTGAGCCCCACAGAAAGTCCCCATACCATGCTGGGTGGCCTGCTCCTCTGGGGACCTCTGTGCGGTGTTCACGGCCTCCAGTCGGGAAGGTGGGGGAGCCTGCTCCCGGAAGGCAGCGCATTCTGGGCCCAAGAGGACTGTGGGGAGCCGCTCGTGTGTGTCACTGTCCCCGTGGTCAGAGTCAGGGTGTCTTCCATCTGTTCCCACCAGCGCAGAGCCCCATCTGTGTGGCTCTAGGTCAAGGTGATGGGTGGGCCTGAGCCGGGGCCGTGCTGCGGGGCGCCCTTTGCCAGTGTTTCTGGCCATGGAGGATTTCACGTGCACCCCTTCTCTCAGTCCCCATTTCCTCAGAGCCAGCGGAGGAGGCAGAGAAGGAGGAGCTGAGGGTCCAGCTGAAGCGACACCACCCCTCCAGCCCACTTCCTGCCAGCAAGGCCTCCAAGAGGCCCAAGATCAAAGTGTCCCTCATCTCCCAAGGAGATGTGGCTGGAGGGGCTCCAGAAGGTGAGCCTTGAAAAAGGAGCTAAGCTGTACCGTGCAAAGGGACAGATTCCCCCTGTGAGGTGACCACCCTGCAGAGCTAAATTGTGCCAATAACCCTAATACAGAAGATGGAAAGCGCTCAGCAGCGCCTCGAGGCTGGCAGCAGCAGCCCGGCTGTGGGGCAGAGGCCGCCCTCGAATGCTGCCTCCAAGACTCGGGCCCCGCCTGGCACCATGTGCTATGTTTTGTTCTTTTCAGCTTCAGTGAATGATAAGATAGTCCAGGAAGCTTCATAAATAGGAGGGGTGGCCAGGGATACAGCTCAGCAGCACAGCACCTGCCTGGCAAGCTCGAGGTTGTGAGTTTGATTCCGGGTACTGAAACAGTAAAATGTAGTGGAAGGGAGAATTGACCCCGACAGTCTCCGAACTGACATGGCTGCTCTTTTTTCCCTCCGCCACCTTCCGTCCCTCCTACCGAGTCTTGTGCTTAGGTTGAGCTGTGGAACGTGGGAGGGTAAGAGCCATGCAGGGCTGTGACCTTGGGCTTCTGTTCTGCAGCTGCAGGAGGGAAGCCCATCACCATGACGCTGGGGCAGGCATCGGCGGGGACCAAGGAGCTCACCGGGCTTCTCACCACGGCCAAGTGAGTCAGCCGAATGGAGTCGGCTTCTTCAGTCAGGGGAACACGACCTTTCTGAGGCGGGGGGGCGGGGTCTTGATTCGGGCCCACTGAGGGCTCACTGTTACGTGGCAGTTGCAGTGTCTTGCTGTAAGGACTGGGTTCTTTGGGCCTGACTTTGAGGACTGGAGGCCAGCCTCAGGCGTGGGTCAGAGAACCTGCGGGCTCTGGTCTGTCCTGTGTCAAGAGCCTTGTCAGGCCTGCGTCAGCCCTGCCTGTGTTGCTAGAGTCTGCTACCTGCTGACCCTTGGGCCACCGGGCCTCTGTCTGTCTCCAGGTCAAACTCTTGTGAAGGCGGAGTCACGGCCAGCCCCACCCCGGCAGGGATCTCCAGCAGCACCTCACCCACTGCCCTGCACACGCTCCAGAGCCGCTTGGTGGCAACGTCTCCTGGCACCTCCCTCCCAGGTATCTGTCACCCAGGTGGGAGGTCCTGGACCAGCCTCCTTGGAGCTGGTCCTGGAGGGTGTACCTCCATCCTCACGACGTGGGTGTCTGAGACTGACAGGGAGCCAGAACCAGCGGGGCCCAGCTGTGCTTTCTCCTGGGGGACTGGGAACAGGGTGAGCAGTGTTACTCAGGTCGAGTGCTTGCCTGGCAGGTGCCAGGTCCCGGCTTCCATCCCCATGGAAGATGCATGGGGATGGGGTTGGGGGATACAGCTAAGGATGAGAAATAGCTGATGGGTGTTTGGGGCTTGTATTTGGGGGTTTTAAACACATCTGAACACAAGGGGAAACAGTGCTGTGCTAGTCATTAGCAAAACGAGCTGCTTTCCTGCCTGTCCTGTCCCTTGTTTCTTGGAAAGGCGGTCACCTGAGCCCTAAGGCTGGCACTGCAGACCTCCCCCTCCCCCAAGAGGACTCCTTCTTTACGCCAAGGCTGCGGGACTCTGTGCAGGTGACGTGTAAGTCAGCTGTGCAGAAGCCATTGGCCTTTAAGAGCCCTTCCTTCCTGTCCGCTGGGAAGAATGGAAGGACTTTCAATTTCTGAAGTGTGGTTCAGGCACTCATGGCTTTTCCTAGCAGTGGGAACCACCAGGTTGGGAGCAGGCTGAGATGTGCAGAGCAAATTCAGGGTTGCACCTGCATAGCACCCCACTCTACTACTGGCAGCGACCCTCTTGGGGGCAGGAAGTGTCCATGGATACCTAACAGTCTAGAGCTGGACCATGTGGCTGCCCTGGGGGACCTGCACACAGTTGCTGATGCTTACTGTGTCCTCTCCTAGGGGCCACTTCAGCCAGCAGCCTCCTCCAGGGCCTCAGCTTCAGCCTGCAGGATATCAGCGGCAAGAGCTCTGGCCTGCCCCCGAGCTCCCCCTCAGGCCTGGCCACACAGGTGGGCTCCCGATTCTGCAGCACAGTTGGCTTTGGCCGGGCGGGGAGGAGCTGCCAGCGGGGAAGGCCCATCACTTACTGTGCAGCTGAGGGCAGGTGTCTTGGCCTCTCTGTCTCGTTCCCTTGTTGGTAAAGTGAGGTAATAATAGTGACTCCCTCCAAGTTGCCAGGATTAAAGGTGTGCATGCCCAGAGCCTAGCAGACGACCTGGTCCATGGTGGGCACCTGGTCGCATCAGCCTTTAGCAGTGTCCTGTGGGCATCCCACACTGGGACACCACTGCTAGAGGGCAGCTTCTGACTGCTTGGGCTTGTGTGTCCCACAGGCCACCAGTGTGAAGCTGCCCACCCCCATGCAGAGCCTGGGTGCCATCACCACGGGCACCAGCACCCTTGTCCGTACCATTCCAGTGGCCACCACTCTCTCCTCTTTGGGCACCACCCCTGGTGGGAAACCCACGGCCATCCACCAGCTGCTGACCAATGGGGGCCTCGCTAAATTGGCAAGCAGCCTTCCTGGCCTGGCTCAGATCTCTAACCAAGCCTCAGGTGCGTCTCATGAAAACGTGGGGCCTGCAGGTGGGCTGTTCCCCCAGAACCTCACGCTGTGTGGGCGAGGTATAAACCCAACGGCATACATCCTGGGATCACCCTCAGGGTCGGCTGTGTGGACTCGGCCCCCAGGAAGTGAGGGGCACAGGCCGTGTCCTACTACTGTCTTTGGGGTTGCTGCTTGGGTGTGTGGGGCCCAGCTGAGAGGAGGCCTGGAGTGTGTCTCATGGGGCAGATTCTCCCAGGGGGAAGGGAGGTGCCATGACCGAAAGCCCTGTTCCCGTCTTCCTCTTGTCCCCTCAGGCCTGAAGGTCCCTACCACCATAACTCTGACACTCCGCGGCCAGCCGAGCAGGATCACCACGCTGAGCCCCATGGCTTCAGGGCCGGCCGGGCCTGAGGAGCCCGCGTCCCAGGCACTGGCCTCCAGCTCACAGGTGAGTCCCCAGCGGCCATCAGCAGACCAGATCAGGTCCACTCAGGGTTTGTAGCTCTGCCACTTGAGCAATCGAAAGCCACTGTGAATCTGTTCTGTGACACTCCCTGGGTGTGGCGAGGACCAGATGGTGAATACTGGAGTGCATGGCAGCAGTGACACCTTGCTGTTTCCCGCCTTCCTTTTCCACCTGTCCCATGCCCTCATTTGGAACAGTGAGGGGCACTGCCCAGCTCATCTTCTGCCTCACACCTTCCCAGATCTTAGTGTTGATCACTGTCTTCGTAGGGCACAGCTTGTCCCAGTAAGTCACTGTCAGTTCCTCGTACCCAGTCTGGTTTCCGTGGTGACTTGTTGGTATTGGTTTGATTTTCCTATTTTTTTAGGTGGGGTCTCACTGGGTAGCCCAGATTAGTCTCTGCCTCCTGATTGTCCTACCTTGGGCTCTCAGGTGTTGGAATCACAGGCGTGTACCTTCACCCCTTGCTCTAAAGTGACCTTTTCAATAAAATGTTTGTAATCTTTAAGAAGTTCCAGCCCGGTGGAGTGCAGTGTGCTTTCCTGCAGGGTACGCTTCAGCCGGCAGCACTCCATGTAGGGAAGGGCGCTGTTCCTTCCTCCAGACCCCCCTCCCCGAGGCGCCACTGGCAGGTGATGTTCCGAGCCACTGCACAGGTCCTTCGTCTCACCCGCTCTAAGGGAAAGTGCAGTGCTGAGGTGACACCTGACACTCACTTGCATCATAGAGCATCTTTTTGCAGAGGGCTGTTTTTATTTTACTGCTTATATAATTTCAACTGCAAAAGAAATTGTACTTGCTTTAAATTATTCAATCACTGCAGAAATAATTCAAAATGAAAGCTTCCCATCATGCTGTTCCCAGAGGTGAACCCACCATAATGGTAGTTTTAGGGACTTGCAGACTTTTCTTCCTATACATAGTAGATAATTTTGGGGGAGCAGGAAAGAGTTCATAGGGTATGAGTTACGTTGTAACTAGCCTTTATTAGTGATACTTGTGACATGCTTCTCTGTGGGTGACACGGAGGCCTGACTGCCTTTCCAGGGGCGGGTTAGCGTTCCACTGCGTGGGTTTATGAAAACGTGTCTCAGCCCTCCTCCAGCGATACAGCGCTTGGGTTGTGGGTTTTTTGTGTGTTTTGATACAGTGTACAGCTTTGCTTGTGGTTCTTGTCACCTCTGGAAGCTAGAGAGAGAATAAGTGGGTGGTATAGGCTTGAACGCCTGCCCAGATGCTGGCTGACTGCCCTTTAAGTATTTGGTAATCTTTGGTTCTAGTTACAGTGATACAAATACCTGTTTCCTACAATGTGCATTTTTCCTGATCACTCCTAATATCGTGTTTTATGAATTATTTATCACATTTTTTTGTCTGTTTTGTAGTTTTTTGAGACAGGATCTCACTGTGTAGTTCAGGCTGGCCTTGAATTCACAATGTAGCCTAGGCTGGCCTTGAACTCATGGCAGTCCTCCTGCTTCAGCCTCCCAAGCGCTGGGAGTACAGGTGTGCACCCTGCCCAGCTGTGTCATATTCTTTATTTGATATGTAGTGGTTTCTATTTCTGGATCTTCCATTATATGCACATTTAAAGTTTTTATACACTGAAGTGAAATGTGTGGTGTCTTCTTTTTTCTCATACTGTACTGCATGCAGTTTAGTAATGTAGAGATACTGCTGTCCTTGGTGGTTTGGTGGATGTGACCTCCAAGGCCATTTGGGGCTGTTTTAGGCCATCTTCCCCTTTACCAGGGTCACCTTGATGCACAGCTGGAGCGCAGGTCGCTGCCCATGCCACTTGCTCCATGGCAGGTGGTCCTCACAACCTGCTGGGCCCAGTGAGCGGGGCAGTGCCAGGAAGGGAGTAGAGCCTCGTCTTCCAGGGCTGAAGCAAGGCAGGATAGAGGGCAAGTTTTGGCTTCTGCCTGACGGTGCTGGCATCGGGTTAGTTTACTTGTGGGCCAGGTGGGTGTGCTTGCTAGGCGGGTGTCGAGGTGGGCCTTCTCCCATGGGCCACGTGTTACTCATTTAAGGCTTTCAGTCTCACCAAGGTGTTCATGCTGCACACAGTGACGCTGAGGACAGGCTGTCCTTTTCCTGTCAGCAGTGTGGTCTTGGGCAAATTGCCTGACCTCTCTGGACTTTGGTTTTTAATCCAGTAGTAGTTGGTGGGATTAACAGGGCCTCACAGTGTTTCAGGTTTTGGAAACACAAATGTTTAAAGATTGAAAAACCACCCATTTTTGACATGAATGAAACAGTTGGAAATTTGAACTTTCACCTGATGTAAAGGAATTGTTAATCTTTTTGTGCATAATAATGGTGTTGCATTTCAGTTTTAATAATCCTTTTTTTTTTTTTTTGGTACCGGGGATTGAACTCACGACCTTGTGCTTGCCAGGCAGATGCTTACACCACTGGGCTAAATCTCCAGCCATAATAATCCTTTTTTACTTTGGGATTACGTGCTATAATATATCTCCATGAAATGAATTTAAAAAGGGTTGTAAGTTAGGTATAGTGGCACATGCCTGCGGTCCCAGCTACTTAAGAGGCTGAGGCGGGAAGATCCCAAATTGGAAGCCAACATGGGCAGCTTAGTGAAACCTTGTCTCACAAAAAAGAAAAGGACTCAGTCGTAGAGCACCCTTGAGTTTGATCGCCAATACCAAAGAGAAAAGAAGATGGTAAATGCCAGCTAGACTTCTGCAGGTCTCTGAGAACTGTGCTTTCTGGCACCGATTAGTATTAGTTCCATGTTCCTGTGATGGAAAGGGACCGTCGCCTGTGCTCACAGGCAGCGGGCTGTGAGGGTAGAGGAGGAGCACTGTGCCTAGCGTCAGGGTCCTGAGAATGAAGGAGTCCTCCTCGTGCAGTGCCCAGTGCTCCTCTCTGTCCTGGCCATATCTGACCTCTACAATCTGGGAGGAGTTGCTGTAGCCCGGGACAGTGACTTACCAGCCTCACCACAGCCCCAGACGCTTTACCAGCACCCGGCAGCTGCTGCTGGGCCGGGGGGGGGGGTGTCCCCAGAGCCCTGAGTATCCGCCCAGTGCTCACTTCCCATCTCTCCATCCTCCCCCCTTCACCGCAGCCTCTCCCGGGGGAAGTGTGGAGAGAGCAGAGGCCCCCGTCTACCTTCCTTCCCTCTTCGTAAACTGGAGAGCCTCAGAGCTCCACACGGTGGTGGTTTATCAGTTTCACAGTGCTGCAGCTGGAATGCAGGGCCTGGTGCATGCTGGGCAGGTGCTCTGTGCCTAGGTCACACACACACCCGTCCCAAGGCGCAGGAGCTGTGGCATTCTCCACACACCTGCATGGTGACCTGAGAAGTGATATCAGAACAGTTACGGAATCTTCCCTTTAATTCTGGCACTTTGTGACTCAGTGGTCACCTTTCCCCTCCCTTCCTGTCCTCATTTGTGAGAGCTGACCGAGGTGGCTGAGTACATAGTATATCCTAGGTGCTTGCCTCAGGCCAACTCCCTTAATCCTCACAGCTACCCTGGGAGGTGGGCGCCTGGGTCCCGTCGGTGAGGAAAAGGGGGCTCCCGGCCTCCAGGAGCTGTGTGTCCTGAGGTGAGGGGCACCTCTGACTCCAGAGTCAGTGTCCTCGAGGTCACACAGCGGCCAGAGCACATATTCTTGTGCATCGGCTGCTTCCTGTCGAGTCTGTCCCTTGGAGCCCACGCTCGGGTGGGGGGACGGGTTCAGCAGGGCGGGGTGTGGGCACCTGCAAAGCTCTGACCCTTGCTCATTGCCTGTCCTGCCACAGCGCCTGCCTCCCGCACCCTGAAGATGCTGCGCACGCGTCCTCCTCACAAGGCTGGCGAAGGTCGCCTCACAGTGGCTGTGGGCACATGGGCACCCCGAGAGGTGCCTGAGTGTCTGGAGGCCTTCTACGGCAGCCATTTCTCCTCTGTGCCTGCTGTCTTTGGGGTCAGGCAACCAAGTGGCAGAGTGACACAGCACTTGTAAGGGAATCAGCACCCTCCAGCGTCTGCACTCCGTCCGGTCCCTGGACGGCCCAGCCTTATCACGGATCCGGCACTCATGGACCCGAGGCACTTCTTCCTCGCACTGTGTGCTTGACCCGCTCACTGCGTCTAATAAAGGAGCCTCTCTTTGCAGTGTGTCCTCCTTGGGCCACATGGTGTGGGACCACAGAGGACTGGGCTCCTCCCAGGCCACTGGCAAGGTCAGAGGGCTATTGTGAACATCTCTCTCGCTGCACCAAGCAGCCAAGGAGCATCTTTAGAAAGCACAGCACGTGCAGAGTAGCCTACTAGGAGCTCCCAGACGGAGACAGTGACGACAGCTGGCCATGTCATCATTCAGCGCCTTGGCCATTCTAGGATGTGGGGGACAGTGCTGGTCCCTTTCCGTCATGCCGTGGGCAGTCCGCACGGAGGGCCTGCGGGCACAGAGGGCCGGAGAGGAGGAGTGAAGCGGCCCGTGGCGCAGGCAGTTTGACCTTGGGGCTCTGTGTCTGCACCTGAGGACCTGGTAACGAGCTGGCAATGAGAAACAGAACTTAAAGTCGGGGAAAACCCTGCCCCTGTCTCTGGCACAGGGGTGAAGCGCGGCCACCAGGATCGCCCCACTGCTCGGGAGCCTGGGGCATCAGGACAGTGAAGACCGTGCTCCAGTGCTTCCTTCACAGGACTTCTGTCTTCCTACCCAGAGGCAGGAGAGTATGATGGCGATTCCGTGCGCTGCGCTCGGTGCCAGCCTGAGCCCTGAGGGCCGCGTTCCTGGGGAAGGGCTCCCTGGGGAGGAGCGCCAGGACCCTCCTGACTTTCACAGGGCTGTGTGCAATGTGCTGTGGGATTGGGGTCGCGCCTGGGCTCCAGCGCAGGCTCCCTTCCCTTCCATACCTAGACTGTTCCAGTCAGGGCGATAAATGAGGCCCAGGGAAGGCACCTCGAGTGTGACTGTCCATCCGGGGTCCTGACCGTGGTGTGCACATCAGGCCAGGCCTGCAGGTCGGTCCCAGAGCCGCGCCTGCGTGCTGGGTGGTGGCCAGAGCGAGCCCACTGTGCTTGGCAGTCACAGATAAGGTGGCCGCCGGCCCCAGGCCCTCTCCCTCGCCGCCTCCTTTGATTCACACAGAATTAGGCTATGTCTTTCCATTAGCTGGTAGCTTACCACCTTCTGAAATTCAGAAGATTTCTAATAAATTTAAGGAAGATATGAAATGTACAAGGCATCCAGGGCTCAGGGTTGACAGCTTTACAGGTAGGACCAGAGGACACCGGAAGGGAGGCAGGGAGTAAGACTGAGGCTGTGAAGGGCCCCTGCACCCGTGACGGCAGCGCAGCCCCAACAGCGCCGGGGCTTCCCTGACAGCCCTGGGCCCGGCGGACAGGAGCAGAGGGCCTCGCCGTCATCCTGCCTGTGGGTCACCATTGCGGCCTGCAGTGCAGAGCAGGCTCTGAGAACACTGGCCTTCACCGTGGAGGGCTGACCCGAGGTGGGAGAGGCACCGTCTGCACCCCTCCCGAGCCGTACGTCTCACCACAGCCAGCTCGGAGGCCACAGCCTCAGAAGGTGATGCTCTTGGCGGGAAATGTAGAAGGATCCAGAAGATGTTCAGTTCTTGGACGGCAGATGCGGGCTGCTGCCCCATAGATGGCTTTGGGCTTTGGGAGAAGTCACAGTCTTGGTGGGAGCTGAACCACTGTGTTCTTAGCAAAGCCAATTAAAAACAAAACCAACCCTCCTACTTGTTTTCATTTGACTTCACATATTTGTTCTGGGGACCACCCAGGAGTGGGCACAAGAAACAGCCAAGGTGACGGCCCGATGCCAGTGGTGATCCCACCACAGTCGGGCGCTGTGACTCACTCTACACCTGTGAGGACCCGCAGAGCAGGACCAGAAGCCGGCTGTCTGCTGGCAGTGCAGCTCCACGCCGTGCCAGGCTCCTGAGCTTGAGGCCAGTGGTGCCACTGGGCCCGGAAGTGGGGTCCACTTGGCCTCATGTGACGTTTCTCAGTTGACCTCCAGGCCTGAGAACTGGCTGCTGCTGGGTGGGCGACCCTCGGCTGGGCCTGAGTTGGGAGGTGGGGCCTGAGGACGGTGTCACTTTGCATGTTCTGCACCTCTGTTCCTGCTCCCAGCAAGTCTGTGAAGACTTAGAAGGGGACACGTGACTCCCAGCGTCAGGGTGGCTGTGGTCGTGCTGGCATCTCATGGTTAAGG
Source organism: Dolichotis patagonum (assembly GCA_004027295.1). Lineage (NCBI taxonomy): Eukaryota > Metazoa > Chordata > Mammalia > Rodentia > Caviidae > Dolichotis > Dolichotis patagonum. The sequence continues at coordinate 136,452 of PVJX010002017.1, forward strand.
ACGAGTCCCTCTCCTGTGGCTCCTCAGTTAATGAACTGTTTGCTACGAGAGGAGCTGTATGCAGCGTGTGTGTCTGAGGTTTAGGGTATGTAAGTCACAGCTGTCTTCCTTCAGCAGGACGGGCAGGGTCACAGGAGCTGAGGTGCAGCAAGCCCTTTTCACCCCCTTTTCTAAGTGCCCGTGTTTTGGTCATGGTTGTTGGTTACGAGCGGCAGAAACTCAGTGTCAGCAGAGCTGGGAGAGGACCGTGCTCTCGGGTCGCTGCAGATTGGCGCCTCCACGTCTGCTGCGTACCTCGTGCCCTCTGCCGACTGCAGCCTGCAGGGTCCGGTTTTGAGCCTCCTGTCAGGACCCGTGGTCAGTGCTGTGTGGACGGCTGGTGTCCCTGTTCAGATTCTGATGGACTCTGAACCATGCGGTCCTCTTAGCCTTCCTGCCGTGTCCGGAGCAGGAGCTCTTGTGGTTCCTGTTACCTTTCTAAGAAGTAGAGGCTAAAAACGCACACACCATAAACTGCTGTTGGGCTAATCAGAAGACAGGATGTAAGGATGTCACCTGAGGAGCCTTTGTGTATCCTCACCAGGTCCCCCGCCTGCTGCTCATGGCTTGGATAACTGGTTGTCTCAATTGCTTTTCTCTTTGCTGAGACAAAATACCCAACACTCAAAGAAGGAAGGGTTGTTTAGCTCACAGTTTGTGGAGGTTTCATTCCGTCATTGGTATGTGACTTACCCTGGCTCTAAGGCAAGTGGCACACGGCAGGGGGCAGCAGAAGCAACAAGAAAACGCACATGGACAAGCCCCCTTGTGTTGTAGGCAGGCTGCCTGCCCTAGGGCAGACATAACCCTCACACCCTGAATCCCAGCACTGGACCATGAATCCGGCACAAGCTAGATTCAGCCGCCTCCAAAATACCCACCCCGCCATGACTGCCTGAGGCTTTGCGGGGACACCCACACACAAGCCGTAACACTAGGACAGCATCAAAATCGAGCAGACATGGGTACGGTGTGTGTGTCACTGTGTCCTTGTGTCCACCACCAACTCTCGGGACATCCGTGTGCACAGGATCTCCCTTGAGCTGCCCCACAATGGTCTGTCCCGTGCCCGGGCTGCCGCTCTGAACCTGTAGCAACTGCCCATCTCTGCCTCATCTCTCTGCACAGAGCAGCGCATGAACAGAATCGTACAGATGTGACCTTTTGAGGTTTTCCCAGCCATATAATCCCCTTGACGTCCCTCCAAGATGTACACATCCGTAGCTTATTCCGTGCATTACCAGATGCTGTTCACGACATGGTTATATCTGTCATCTGTTGCAGGATATTTTGAATATTTCTAGGGTTTTCTGTTTTTGATGGCACTAAGGATTGACCCCAGGGCCTTTGTACTGTGCTATAGCCCCAACCCCTTTTTATTTGTTTTTTGGAGAGAAAGTTTTAAGCCTTCTAGTTGTCCAAGCAGGGCTCAAACTTAGAGTCCTCCTGCCTCATCCTCCCAGCAGTTCTAGGTGACGAGCATATGCTACCATGCCCATCCTTGTCTCCAGTTTTGAATTATTTTGGGAAAAAAAGCTGCTATAAGCTATTATATACAGATTTTTATGTTTTCATTTCCCAGGACATTTACTCAGTTGTATAATTATGTAAGTTTTTAGGTTTTGGGGGATTTTCTTTGTTGTTTTTATTTTATTTTATTTATTTAATTTTATTTTTTGGTACCAGTGATCAAACTCACAGCCTTGCGCTTGACAGGCAGGTGCTTAGGCCACTAAGCTAAATTCCTGGCCCCCGCTGTTTTTATTTTTATTTATTTGTTTTTTAAATGTTTGTTTGACATAGCGCCTCACTGTGTAGGTCAGGCTGGTCTGGAACTCCCTATATAGCCCCGACTGGCCTGGAACTCATGGAAATTCTCCTGCCTCAGCCTCCCAAGTGCTAGGATTACAGCATGCCTGGCGGATTCTTGTATGTTCTTGATTTTCTGTCAAGTTATTTGCTTACCAACTCTAATTGTGGAATCATCTCATTTCATCGCTATTAGTATTTGGTCCATGTACTTTGCATTACTGTTCTTTGGCATATATGCCTTTGGGATCTCTGTATCTTTTCGGTGGATTCACCTATTTGTGACATAATGTCCCTCTCTGTTCTTGATAATTTTTTGCCCTGAAGTCTGTTTTCTCTGATGTTAATGTGGCTCTCCTTGCTTGCTTTATGTCGCGTTACTGATTTGTGCCTAGGGCCTGGTGCATGCTGCCTGTGTGCTACCGCTGGGCTCTGTGCAGCTCTCCCACTTTCTTTGGCTCAGTGCTTATGTAGTCTTTTTCGCCTTCTTGTCATTCAGCCTACCTGTATCATCACATCGGCAGTTACCGTCTTGTAGACAAGCCGCATTCAGCATGTGAGTTTTTCCTCTGTCAGTCTTCTAATTCATGTGTTTAGACTGTGTCTATTACAGGTAATTACAGGTGTGTGAAGGCTTAAGCCTGCCGTGTTAGTTTTTGTTCTCTGCATGCTGTTTTCTTTTTCGTACGTTCCTACCTCTTCTACATTCTTCTAGAATATAATGTTGAGTTGTTTTCCATAGCGTTCTGAGCATTTCCTACTCTGAAAGCGAACTTGTGTGTGCCTACGTGTACACGGCAAGCTGGTCTCCACGTCCCCTGTCCCAGCTCTCAGGGGCTGTGTGCTGGTAGAACCAAGGGAGGCAGCATTAAAGTCCTGCTTTAAGCTTCATTTTATTTTATTATTTTATTTATTTACTTTTTTTATCGGTATCTGGGATCGAACTCACAACCGCGGGCTTGCAAGGCAGGCGCTTATGCCGCTGAGCTAAATCCCCAGCCCGAAGCTTCATTTTAAACACTTGAGAAAATCTATTGTACTTAATTTTCCTTCACCTGAAAATGTCTTAATTTCTCTTTAATTACTAAGGGATACTTTTATTGAATATAAAATTCTGAGTTGATTGTTCTTATAACATTTTTTGAAAAATGCTGTTCAGTTTTTGATGAGAAATTTGCCATCATTCACATTGTTTTTCCCGTGTAGATAAGGTGGTGTTTCTTCTTTTTCCTTTCAGTATTTTCTGTCTTCAGATTTGACTGTGACCTGCCTTGGCATGGATTCTATTCTGCTGTTTGTAGTTCAGACTGGCCTTGAGTTCACTGTGGAGCCCAGGCTGGCCTTGAATTTGTGGTGCTCACAGGTATGCACCAACATGCCCTGCTGAAGGGAAACTCTTAACAGGATCCCTTCCCCCACTGGGATAGCAGCTGGCCCCGAGGCCCTCCCGTGGGGAAGCCAGTGACCCAGCCTGGGGCAGGCCGGGGGGTGGGTTCTGTCCTCCCAACTCCCAGCAGGAGCGTGGCTGTGTGGGGGAGGTCAGCTGCTCCCTGGCGGGCTCTGGGGTGCACACGCCAAGTCCTCCTGGTGCCTGTCCCTGAGAAGTGCGCGCACAGCCCACTGCCCCCTGCCGTCCAGCGTGCCCACTGACTTTTGCCCGTCAGCCACACCCTTCGCAGCCTTCGTCCTCCATCCGTCCACGCGATTCCGGATCTCACTGTGGAGAAGCCCCATGTATCTGTCCTTTAGCATCACCTCCAGGGGAAGCGCAGTGCCACAGCGTCCCCTTTGAGAGGGCCATCGGGGAGGGCGCCCTGCAGTCACCTGCATTACTTCCTCCTTATAACTGGCCCCAAGGAGCACGCCGTGGGGCACAGGGGACACCCAAGGGACAGCAAGGAATGCGTCAGGCGCCTGTGTCTTCCGGCTCTGCTGAGCCCAGTTCCTTCTGTCCATCCGCACAGGTCTACACTCCCATCTGGGGCCGGTCAAATCATCCTGAATCGTAGTGAGATGCTCGGCCTACATGGTCACTTGATGTCTCCTGGTTACATGATCATTGTTCTGTAGAGGCCAGGGGGAATCAAGATGGTTTTCGAGTGGACCTAGCCATCTGGGGAAGAGGGTTCCCAAACCATCAAGATCTGCGCTGTGATACATGTGTGTTAGATGTGCTGGGTCCTGAGGCCCGGCTGTAAGAGGACCAATGTAGACTTTCCGTTGCTTCAGTCTTTCCTCAGAAAAAATGTTTCTCTTTTTCTTTTTCTTTTTTTTAATAATTTTATTTAAAGAGAAAAAAACAAAACAAAACAAAACAGAATAAAGGGTAGCAACAATACAGTGTTCCAAGGAAAAAAGGAAAAGAACAACAACAACAAAAAACCTAAGAAATTATTGCTTGACAAATTACATGCTAACTTCTTGGAAATAGTTGTTCAATTTACAAAGTTAAAACATGTAAAGTAGACATTCAAACAGTGAGACTGTTAACAGTTCTGCTCCACAATCTGACAAAAACAGCAATATGGTCATCCATCTTACCCATGCAAATATACATGCAATTATATCAAAAGGGTAGAATTAAACACAACAAAACAGAGCAAAGCGGGTCACAAGAAAGCAATGTAAGAGACAAAAATTTCAAAACTAGACAATTGGAGATATTCACTCTCTATCATATTGACTCTTGTTTTCTTCCAAATAGTTGTCCAGATTGTCACATACAGGGAATTCACATGAAACAACCTAGTATGGAATTGATCTGAGCAGGATGAGGAGGGCATTTCAGGTCTTCAAGACCAGACATTAGGGAAGCCAAGAATGGCTGTCATAGTGTCTCTCATTCTCCTCAAAAC